>BQNB010016955.1:3355-70771 GCA_026074375.1 Tanacetum coccineum | reverse complement strand
TTTCTATTGGTGTGCTTGCATTCTTGACTTCTGTAAACCTAAATTTATTTAAAATTTACTAATAAATATGCCATCCTTCTTCTGCTGCACTTGTAATCCTAAGAAGAATGTAAGTTCTCCCATAGAACTCATTTGAAATTTCTCATTCATCAACTTCTCAAATGCAATGCATAGCTCTTTCTTTGTTGAACCAAAGATAATATCATCCACATAAACTTGGACCAGTAAAATATCACCTTTGTGCCTTTTGATGAATAAGATCTTGTCAATTTTCCCTCTTGGAAACCCGTTGTCCAACAGATATGTTGACAAGGTTTCATACCAAGCTCTAGAAGATTGATGTAGTCCATACAGTGCTTTCAACCTTGTATACTCTATCAGGAAAGTCTGGATCTTCAAATCCTGGTGGTTTACATACATACACCTCTTTTTCAATCTTCTCATAGAGAAAAGCACTTTTGCATCCATTTGATACACCACAAACTCTTTAAATGAAGCATAAGCTAAAAATAGCCTAATTGCTTCAATTCTTGCAATAAGGGCAAAGACTTCATCATAGTCAATCCCTTCTTCTTGTGTGTATCCTTGAGCAACCAATCTTGCTTTATTTCTTATTACAATTCCCTTTTCATCCTTTTTATTCTTGAAAACCCATTTAGAGCCTATAGCCTTTTTTCCATTTGGTTAATCCACTAAAGTCGAAACTTCTTGTAACTTGAATTGTAGAAGATCTTCCTGCATAGCCTCTATCCAGCTTGGATCCTTCAATGCATGAATTACCTTTTTGGGTTCTTCCTGTGATAAAAAGCAAGCAAACAAGCAATTTTAAAGGTCTTTATGGTTTGTTCTTTGTTGAATAGTACTAACAAACCCATGTTCCTTCAAATTCTTTGACATCTTTCTTGTTTGTGTAGCTGTTTTCAAATCTCCGATAACTTGATCAAGAGGATGATCTTTATGAGTTCTTGTAGTTAGATTAGGACTGACTCGGATTATAGTATCCAAATTGTTCATGTTAGCCATTGCACCATCATCATCTTCATTATCTCTCGAGAAGTCAAATATATTATAATCTTCCAAAGCAGGTATATTTGGATCAAATAGAAGTTTAATGCTTGTTTTTCCACCAACAGCATTAACCTCATTTGTGCCAGCAGCATTAACAGTGTTAGTGTTGTTAACATTATCTTCCTTCTCTTGATCTTTACATTCACTATCTTTTCTTAGATTTTCATCAACCTTCTTTCCATCATCACTTGAAGGTTTGGATCCATCATCATGAGAACTCTTTGGATCTTGAGAATATGGTGGATCAACAGTCCATAATGGTAACAAAATGTAATTTTTGATAGGTTTTGTCTTCTTTCTAGCTTGACCTGCATTATCACTTGCTTTTGTACCTGCAAAACCATTAGACTGTATACCTGCAACAATTGGCTCATATTTCATTGTTCTTGTTAGTGCATCAATATCAAATAGCTAATCTGGTCCATTACCTATAGCATTAGGTGTACTCTTACTAAACCTAATATGCAAGTTTTCTTCTACTATCCTTGTTCTACTATTGAATACTCTAAAGGCTTTACTATTCAAAGAGTATCTAACAAAGAAACCTTCATCAGCCTTACCATCAAATTTACTTAAGTGATATATGGTATTAAGAATGGTAATATGACACCCAAATGGTCTCATAAAACTTAAAGTTGGTGTTCTACCATAAAAAAGTTCATATGGGGTCTTGTTATGAGGCTTAACTACTAACAGTCTATTTTGCACATAACAAGCAGTATTAATTGCTTCTGCCCAAAAACTAGTTGGCAACTTAGAATCAGCTAGCATAGTCCTAGCAGCCTCAATTAGTGTAATATTCCTCCTCTTAGCAACTCCATTTTATTGAGGAGTTCTAGCTACACTAAATTATCTCAAAATACCCTTCATCTTACAAAACTAATTCATTTCTCTGTTTTTGAACTCAGTCCCATTATCACATCTAATCACCTTAACCTTGTGATCTACTAGATTTTCTATCCCAGATATAAAGGACTTAAAAATGCCACTAGTCTCATCCTTAGTAGCTACAAAGAAAACCTATGTAAACCTACTGTAATCATCTGTGACAACTCGGCAATACATTTTCTTCATAAGGATTTTTACAAATGTTGGACCAAATAAGTCTATATGTAACAAATATATAGGAAGACTGATTAAGTTCTTTGTTTTGGACATACAAGAGGCTCTGTACTGCTTTCCCTTTTGAAAAGCAACACAGGTTTGATCATTTCAAAAAGTTTGGATGGTAAACCTCTTACAAGATTTCCCTTTACTAATTTATTCATGGTTTTAAAATTTAAGTAACCTAGCCTTCTATGCCAAAGTTTAGATTCATCAGATGTGGCTTTTGCAAAAAGGCAAGTTAAACCTCCTTTAACTGACTTGAACATTAGATAGGAAAATCAGTTTCTTTTAGGGACCTAAACCATCACTGACATGGATCTGCCTTGTGCATCAACATAATCAAAAAAATTTAGGGTGATTGATGCACTGTTATGTTTAGAAACATGGTCTAAAACTTTATGCTTTGGTTTCCAAACCTAACAAGCTGAGGCCTTAACAGTATTAAAATTATTTCCCTTAACAGCATTAACTACTGCTTTTGGCCTAGCAGTATTAAATTTTTTACCCCTAACAGTATTAACCTTTTGATTAATATTACTGTTTTTAAATACTGTGTTCTTATGAATGGGCCTCTTAATAGTTGAATGTGCTATTTTAGAAAGATATGACATTGGTCTAGCAGCATTCACTGTTGTTTTTGAGTGAGCAGCATTAACTTGTCTAGTAGTATTAATTGATACTAAACCAGACTTCATTAGTACTGCTCTTGGAAATAAGTTCTTTTTAGCACAAGGGTGAGTCTTTTTAGCAAAGTTTTGATGATTCACCCTTTGAGTATTGTTCCAAACAGGTTTTACCATCCTTTGATTTTGAAACTGTTTTTGATGGTAATTGCAATCAACCTGCAAATGATCAAAGCTTCCACACACATAACAGGCCTTATTAAACATCTTAAAATTGCTTCCTAGTTTTTGAGACATCATATTGTTCCAATTTCTTTGATTGCCTCTTGGACTGTGAGTGTTTTGCCTATGTTGCTCAACTTGTTTAACAGTTTTCCTAGCAGTTTTTTCTTGTTGTTTAGATTTGACAAACTCTTTCTTAACAATACTAGGCCTAACTATTTTCTTTTTAGCTTTATGCCGAGACACATCCTCTTCTTCATCATCTGACACCTATTTCTTGCAAAATTAGGGCATCACATTCATCCTAACTACCTAGCTTTACTTCCTAACATACTTTACAGTGTCTCAACTACATGCTCATTAACAACTTATCTAAATCAAGTAAAAGACAAGTCAGGTGTTGGAGGCATGAAATTCCTATGTAGGGGCAGGTGGAACTGCATTAATAAATTTTTATAGCCTAAACCTTTCTTGCAATTGTCCAACTATCTGACACGAAAATGCACTATGAGCTTTTGGTTTAAACTTTAGATGCATGTTTAAATTATCTACATTAATTGAATGACATCTTTTTCTTTTTTGAACTGTTTCAAGCTTCTTCCTAAGCTCTCTAATAGTTATTTCTCCTATGTGAATTTCAAATTTTAAGCCCTTAATATCTTGTAAATAAATAGACTCATTTGCTTTATAAACTTCAAGTTTTTCTTCCACAGACTTTAAACATGTCTTATAACCTAGAACCATTAACTCGGATTTTTTTAAATCTTTTAAAAGTTGATCATTTTGAGATTTAAGAAGTTCAACAGTTTCTAAACAAGATTTTAAACAAATAGAACCATTGGATACCTCTGAGTCGGGACTTGAAGATGGGAAAGCCATGAGTTCATAATTAAGCCCTTCCTCTGTCTGATCACTTTAGTCATATCCACAAGACCATCACATGACACCAAAGCTGTGGAAGTAGATGTTTCCACGTGTACACTCCTTCTTGAGCTTTCCTAGTTCTTGTTGTCTTGATTTCTTAAAGTTATACACTCCCACTTTGGACTTATCAAAACCAATAGTCTCATTACCATTAACAGTAAGCTTCCTTCCTGTATTCTTCAAAAACCTTCTATCCCTCACAGTCAACATGGCCATTTTCCATCTCAAATCCATTTCTTCCATGTCATTTGGATGGATTTATTGCAAGTCCTCATGTATAAGTTGAGGACTATTTGGTTTACTAGCAAAGAATAAACAAATAACAGCATCACTCAAGTTATCAATATTTGTAGAGTTAGCAGCATAAACTTGAGTGCTAGCAGTAGAAACTCCATGAGCAGTAATAACTGTTTGAGCAGTATTAACTACTCCATTAGTACTGCTAGTGTTGTCATTTGAAGAGGATACAAAAGCCATGTTTTGTATGCTTGAACTTGAGCTAGACATCCCTTTAACTTCTGGTTCATACACCTTAAGGTTGTTATAGAGATCATCCATGCTCATTGTATCTAATCAGCTTTATTCCTCCACACAACAGCATGTGTGTTCCACTCAGGTGACAAACTTCTTAATAACTTTTGATTAACATCTTCTTGTGATATTTTCACATAAAAGTTCCAATGACTCACAAGATTTTAATAGGCCTATCAAAATGGTTGTTTTTTTTTTTTTTTTTTTTTTTTTTTTTGTTTTTCACAAGAATCTTTAAGCTTGGAGCAGTGAAGTTTTCATATTGCTGCTTTAAGAGATTCCTTTGAGTCTTTCTTGTAGTTGCATTCCTACCAAATCTCTTTTCAACAACTTCCATCAACTTCTTAGCATCCTTTATAGAGTTAAACTTTAATTTCATTGGGAATGCCCATCATTAAAGTGCTTCTAGCTTTCACCTCTAATCTTCTCTGAGCCTTTTCTACAGTAGTTGTAATAGGCATCTCTGTCACAACACCTTCCACAGTTGTTGTTTTTTGCAAGGTTGTACCATTCTCTAATTCTTCCCACAGTGCATAGTCTATCATCTGGATATATTGTTTAATCCTCATCCTCCAGATCTCATACTTACTAGGTTTGAGCATGGGAGCTTTGGATGCAGCCACCATGTGTGTAGAATCTTGATCTATATCTTTAAAACAGGATCTTTTGTATAAAAACAGGTTCTTCTTATTCAAAGCTTTTCAACAAGCTCTGATACCACTTGTTGATCCTACTTCAATAGATCGACTTCCTTAAGCTTGTTTAAGGATTAGTTATATTAGATAAATCTAACATAACTATAGTAAAAACTTTGTTTGAATGTATTAAAGATTATGTGAAATCTAATCATTAATATTAAGAAGAATTATCAATGAAACAGTAATTTAAAACAAATAAGCTCCAATATTATTAATGATAATAATACGAATACTCTTAAAGTATTGGGGTTACAAAGACCTTGAAGCTATGAATTATACGACTAAGATTGATAAAAGATTATTTTAATGCGTATAAAACTCTATGCCTTAGGACCTCCTTTTATAAACCAAGGAGTCCTACTCGGCTTATAATACTTTCCTAAGTATATAAAATCTTTTCTATAAATAACTAATACATATCAAGTAAGCAGTACTAACAAACATTACTAACTTAATACTAACAGTACTAACTACTTAGAATTTTTTCTTGAGCAGTAGAAACTCTTCAGCAGCATTAACTTCAAGCAGTCTTTATACTAGCAGTAGTAACTTTCACTAGCTGCATTAACTTCAACTGAGCAGTCTTAACTTTATACTAGCAGTACTAACTATGTACTAGCAGTAGTAAACATTTAACATATTTTCTTTGAAGTCCATGAGCAATACTAACTTCAGCTGAGCATTATTAACACAAACATGAGCAGCAGTAATTCAAACAACATCAAGAAGACTTTTAATCTCAACATCAACGGTTTGCTTGACAACAGTCACAAATCTTGACCATTCTGCTTGAAGTTGTTATAGAAACTGAATATTAACTTGCATAGTAGCAACTTCCAACTAGTTTCTCACCATTTCATTCATCATTTTGTAGAACCTGGAGTAGTATGACTCAATTTACTCTTCATCTCTTGAAGTAAATCTACCAAATTCCTAAAACAAACTAGTCTTGGCATCCTGCTTATTAAGAGACTCACCCTGTTGTAACCTTTCAATGGCTATCCACATATCATTAGTTGTTTTTCAAGCATCAACATTTGAGTAAATGTCATACCCAATTTTAGTTAAGATCAAATGAATTGCTTCAGCTTCTGCATCATAATGAGCTTTGTTTTCAAGAGAGATATTCGAGAATGTCTCAGAAACCAATCAATCTGGAACTGCTCGAGAATCATCTATTGAAGGTTGACTTAGAATTATGAGATTAGAAAGTTTATAAGGGCCTTGTAAGATGCATTTCTTCAAGGCTTCACCATTTGGTTTTGTATCAACATATCTCATGAAACGTGATGGCCACTGAGCATATCTTCTCGTTGCAAGCATTGTTGGATGATCTCTTGAACCAGCTGCCATGATGTTGTTATGCATTTGACTGGCTGTTGCATTTGTTGTGATTGGAGTAGTCATGATGAATGATTTGTTTGTTATGAAGTGAAGATGATATCGAAGGATCTTAAGCAGGTAAAGTGATTGATGTTGAGGTCTGCTGATGTAGAATTACTCTCTTTTGAAGTCTAATCAAAGAAGTATGAAATATAAATCAAACACTAAAACTATAAGATAAGAATCTTATTTCACGAGATTTTACAAAGTTTGATATATTTCTCAAAGTAAACCAAAAATAAGTTAACTAAAATTCCCTTTAACTGAAATTGTCTGTATCAAAATTGAAAATTAGTAAAGTATGTTATGACATATATCGCATGATTATGTTAATACATATTTAGCAAGATTTATAAAACTTTGATAGAGTTTTGTTTCTAGAAAATGTAATAAATCGCAAGAATACACCTGTTACATAAATCGCACACTTATTTCGCACAAATATGTCATTCCATATTTCGCACACTTATGCTTAACATATTTCGCACACTTGTGAGAATTTTGGTAGAGTTTTGTTCTTGATTATGTCATATTTCGCAAGCTTGTAACACCTGTGATATTTCACACACTTGTTTTATACGAATATGTTATAACATATTCCGCACAAACATAAATCGCACACTTATGTTAAGTAATATTTCGCACAATTCAAAAAATTGCCTTATTTCGCACGATTCAAAAGTGAAGATTTTGTTTGATTTAGGTTATGAAACTAAGTAGTATTATGTAAATGGTTTTTTCGAAAGAATGAGTGTGGTCATAATATAAAGAAAAGACTTAAGGGACCTAAATTGCCAAATGATCAAAGTAGCACCTATTATATATCTAGACAATTCCCTGGAATTTTCCTACACTTTCTAAAATATTATAGGTGTATATGTGGGTGATGACATAACAAGAAAAGGAGGGAAGAACCATGAATGTTTAGAAGATCAATTGAAGGAAGATTTAGGTTCCAATTCAAGGGTTAAATCTATAACTATGATCCTATGCAAGTAAGTATCTCAATTAGTGTTTTAATTGTTAAAAGAAGAACTAGGGTTCATATACCCAAATTAGGGGTTTTGGGTAAAAATGTTTTAAAGTAAAGTGATAAGGTTATAGTAATTACGGGTAAAGTTATATTAATAAGGTTAGTATTTTAGGTGTTTTAATCATATATCAGATAATAATCAATATAAAGATTTAAAGGTATTGAAAGATAAGCTAATGGTTGTATAAACTTTTATTATAGTGCTCCAATTATGTGTTAAAGTGTTTAAAAAAAAAAAATGGTTTAATGATGATTTGGCTAGGAAGCAAGTAAGGATGAGAGATGTCTTGCTTAACTTAGCTTGGATTCCAAGGTAAAGTAAACTGTTATGAACGTAAAAATATCTAGATTTTACCCATATAGTGTTATGTGGTTAATTGTAAGGAAAGTTAGGATGCATTGGTTAGAAAGCTTAAACTAAATAGTAGATGTGAGGCTAGTTTGGCAAAACTAGCAAAAGATGTGGTTAAGCCTAATTATTACCATTTAAGGTATGTAAATGATATTGTATGTATGGTTGAATGTGTTTTAAGTGTAATGTGAATAAATTGATGGTGTAGTCTTATGGACTAATGAAGAATAAAAAGATGCTTATGTGGATGAATGAAGTAGCAATGTCATGTATTGCAGTTTACTTAGCTAGCCTTATGCTTACGATATAGATGTTTAATGTTTTTGTAGGTTTAAAGCAATGAAGGTTAAGCATTTGGTAAAAGGTTAAAGTTGGAAAGCAAAGATTTAAAGTATGTGGATTATGCATAGAGCTTAGTACTAGTTACCGAGCTCAAATCAAGGTTGAGCCCCCATGTGTCCAAATGGTTTGTTAATGAAGATGTCAAAGTGTCAAGTGTCATGTGGATGTGGTTGTACGTAATGGTTAAGAGTCTTTTGTATAGAAGGTTGTTAAAGTGTATGCAAATGGGTCAAACGGGGTGTTTGATAAACCCCGTAAGATATATGTTTTGAGTCATTTAGACCGCGAATATTTGTGGAAATAAAGTATTATGTTATGTTAAGGAATTCTGGAAGTTTTGGTATTAATTCGAGTTATACAAGTTGTTTTCCAGAAAATGGGTCAAAAGTGCACAAAAGGAGTATGCAGAAAAATAGGTGTTTGGGACAAGGTCCATTTTAACCCATTTTGGGTCAAACGGGTCAAGAGTTTTAGGAAACAATGTATATGGTATAATTCTAGTTTAATATGGTGTTTATGTGTTTAAATATAAGTCTAAAGAGTTGATTTTATGTTTAAAAGCGTTACAGGTCATTTTTAGAACATTAATAGCATTGAAATGGTTTGTATAAAGGGGTTCTTTTAGTGCACAAGAAGGGTAAGTGTGCACAAGAATGGTATTTTTGTGCACTTGAGGTGTGCATAAAAAATAGTGCACTGGAAGGGGTATATTAGTGCACTTGAGGGGTTCAGGAAAAATAGTGCACTTGAAAGGTCCTTCAGTGCACAAGAGGGTTTTGATAGATTTTTGTCAATCTTGTTTTTGTCGTAAAATCTAAACCGTAAAGAGTTAGAAGGTGTGTTTTATATCGTTGGAAAGCTAATTGAGTATACTTTATGTTAATGACACTTTTAAGGGTCTACTGTTAATGTGTTTATGTCAGTTTATTAAGGAGTGACACAAGCTCATTTTCGAGATCATAAGAGCGTAGCGTTTTGAGTAAAGTTTTTAGATTTTTTGGTCAAATTTAGAGTCGGTAAAGGGGCGTTTCACCTATTGACTTCTCAGCCTATGTCATGCACAATCTAAAGATTGATAATCTGACACAAGATATTCTCATAGGACCAGCCTTCAACCTTCTTAAAGGAACTTGCAAAAGCTTCGTAGAACTGGTATATATCTCTTTGAAGAGTGTTATAAAGCTATAACGGATGACTGGAACAATCCTGAAGGCCATGAATATCCATTTGATCTTAGAAAGACATTGCCATTGATTGAAGCTTAAGGTCTTCAGGTAGTTCCTGCTGACTACTTCTTCAACAATGACCTTGAATATCTGAAAGGTGGTATTTCTAGCAGGAAATACACAACTTCTACAACAAAGACCAAGGCTACTAGATATGACAATATTGAAGGCATCAAAGATATGGTTCTAGAGTTATGGAGTCCAGTAAAGGTAGCTTATGAAAAATTTGCTATGTGGGGTATCTCACACTAGGGTCCTAAAAGACAAAAGTTCTATGGCTACACAAGCAACAGGGAATCCAAGCATGATGTGATCTCCAGGAAAATAATCATTGCAGTAACCCATGTTAAAGTGATGAAGTGGTATGGTTATGGCTATTTAGAGGAGATTATCATTCGATGAGAAGATCAATCATTACATAAGTTCAAGGAAGGCGAATTCCCAAGACTTAATCTACGTGATATTAAAGATCTGCTTCTTCACTTGGTCCAAAAGAAACTCTCCAACTTAGATCAAGATGTCATTTTTGACCTTGAGAATGTTCACCAGATACATTGTTATTCTTAAGCAGGTGGAAGACCTTCAATTGGGAGTCGAAAGCTACCAGAAGAAACTTAACATCACCAAGCCTGAGACTTTCAGATCTGGCATCTTCAAACTGACACCATACACTTCATACAAAAACCTTCAAGGTATCATCTACCAAGATACGTTCAAGAGAAACAGGTTGATGCGCTTCGATGAACTTTACAAGTTCTGTGACGGTACACTCACATCTGTTTGACGGGTTCTTCATGATATTGCTAACAACCTGAGGATGGATTACTTGCCAAAGAGAAAATGGAGTAACTTGGACAGAACAAGGTCCCGCATCATGATCAAGGCAATAGATCAACAACTGTTTGAGAGGAGATTGATGAGCAATTTGGAGAAGTTTGTTGGTGGTAGAGAATATATAAATGACTTCAGGTTGCTTGAACGGACGATATGACTTTGTCATATTGTGTCCTTATCTGCATCAAGTCAATTTCTTGTATATTATAAATCTTGTGAATATGTAAATAAGTAGTGTAGACTATTATTAGGCATATATAGTGTTTGAGTATGAATTTTTATGAATTTTTTTAGTAAATTCAATTTTTTCAAATTAACGTACTCAAACACCATATTATTCCTCATAATTTGAGGGGGGAGCATTAACTTGTTTCAATAATAAGCTTGTTAATAATTGGATATTTTTTCCCCGAAAACATTAATATTGTAAATAATTGATCTCCACAAAATATCAGAGAGTTTGGACATTTTTGATAAGAGGAAAGAAAAGGGTGATTTTAAATATATGGCTAAAGATGTGGATTTTAATATCTCTAGTGTAACGCTATCCCATTAAGTATGTGCTAAAACTCTTTCGATAATCGAAAGCACATATAAAGGGGGAGCAAATGATTATGTGATTGGCTAAAATGTAGAAGTATTAAAGACCATGTTAGATAATATCATTTCATCACCATAAACACAAAATAAGATAAGATCTTAGAGAGAGAAAGAGCTAGAGAGAGTGACAAAGAGAAAAATGGTTACTTGTTAAGTAAAGAAAATGAGAAGCAACAAACCCTTACCTAACATGCTATGAAGGGTAATTTATAGTTAAAGAGATAAAACCCTAAGGTGGTTTGGTTGTTGGCATTTAAAGTTAGGCCGGACCTAATACAAATGGGCTTAAGCGCCCTCAACTTTTGCCAGTTAGCTTAAAAGTGATCCATAAACTGAACGTTTTCTATACAAATAGGCTCGGGATTGATAATACCATCCACTTTATTAAAAACAAGGCTAACAAACCATCTCACCCCCAAAGGGTGGTCATTAATTGTGTGAACCTTCTTGTGGATGTCTGAGTCTTAGGCCTGTGTCATGGGGGAATTCTTTTGAAGATCCTTTCGCACCGCTGTTGACATAGATTCTTGATCTTAACTTGATATCGTTTGACAAAAAATAACATCCTTTTATATCGCTGGTCTTTGGCTTTGATTTGCTGAATACAAGATCTATAAATCTTTATCCTTGAGTCTTTATTGCCAGCACTCTGCGATCTGTGTTCCCACCCACCTGTTCAAGGTCTTGAAAAAGCTTTGCTAACAATCTCACCTCAACATTTTCTTTAACTTGATTTATATGTTCTGTGCTTGAGCTTTCATCATGTATTTATTTGTCGATTAAGCATGAGGTCTTGAATCTTAACTCGTCATGGACTAGAAGCTGCTACCATCAGGAAAACCTACAAGTATAGGTTAGAGATAAACATACAATAGGACAAAGTTCTTTGTCACTTGTCCAAATACGGTTGCAATAACTACGGTTCCCCATTAATCAGTATAAATACTGCCTGTGATCAGGTAGAATTCAAAAGAATCTCCTTGATAGGGTTTCGCAGCTGTGCTAGCCATTCTCTTTACCAGAGCGTCTCAAAGCAGACAACACGGTAAGAGTGAATCAGATAGTACTAATCTTTCTGATTGTGTCATCAATTCATGATAGCTAGAACACAAAATCGATATCCAGTTGACACAAGCTTGATTCATTAGAATCACTCGCCAAGTCACCTACCAAGAGCTTGTTTGATGTTAGCTCAAGAAGGATGTTCAATTCGTCACTGTGAATACTAAAGAGTATCACTCTGATGTTCTGGCAATTATCACAAGGATAATGTGTAAGACTTATTCATATCACATGTTGTATAATGATGTACGACATTTTGTATATTGGAATTTGTGTCCTAGTGAGATTTTTGATAGATCTGGTTGGCTCTAGACTCTATAAGTGCACATTTGTTATTTAGTAATCGGAGGCTGGAGACTGTCACCTTTTCAATATCAACGATCTCGGAATAAGAAAGCCGATAGAAACGTGTTGATCTCCATGAGAAATGAAACATAAATCTTTTGAGAGATTCTGAGTGGCTAGGGAGGGTTGTGCATTGCATCACTGGGTCCATGATGTCAGTCTTCAATATCAGAATCAATCATTGTGATTCGATGGATTATGTCTTGACCCCAGTTTCTTGCTAGGGTTGGTATGAAGTGGGCTTTCTTTCTTTATCAGCCCTTTATCCTTACAATTCTTTTCATTCTTCAACCCCTTCAGATGCTTACTGAGACTTCATGAACTAGTAACCTTATTGGAGTTGTAGTCCATCAAAATCTCCATCTCATCCGGGCCACTATTCCCTTATTCTCAAATTTACTTCCATTTTTTAGTCATACTAGGACTTTCTAACTCAATCTATGGAAAGTGTTCCTCCCTTAGGGTTAGATCCTCTCCCAGTTCGTTTCATCCTGGCTGATCAGATGAGCAAATATACCTAACCTTAAACCGGCCTATAACCTCCTTGAGAAACAACAGTTGGTTGGTTTTTGGGGGTTTGGCATGAATATTGCCATAAAACATTTGATAAAAAATCAACTCAACGTGTTAAAGAAATTCATTTAGACACATTGAGTGTTTCCAAGTTACCAAAAAAATAAAAAGCTCCCCCTATACGATGCAACTATATTATGAAAGAGTTTTTGCTTATGCGAGTTTTTGGGGAACCTCCGCACTTATAGATTGAATACCGTATCTGTTATTAATCCGTATTGATCACATTTTAATCACTATTCTCCCCCTCAAAAATTGCATTGTGTTTACAATTTTTGACAATTAGTGAATTAAAAACAAGTTAATGTCCGAAATTCATATGAGGCCTAACTCAAATCTGGAGAACAGGAGGTGAATGCCAGAATAAATCATATATTATACACTCCCACCTCAATTAAGAATATAGTGAAAACTTGGAGTGTGATCTTGTATGAGGCACACCTTTGAAAGAATTTGAAATTTTCTTTTTGAAAATATCTTGAAAAATTGTGCTCAACAGAAAAATGATGTTAGATGTATCTTATTAATTATCAATTTCCTAAAAGTGGCCTTTTGTTTCTCTTAGAGCATAATCAAATCTTTGAATGTATATATGACATTGTCTCCAAGACCGTAAGAAATGAACTCCCCGATGTGAGGATAATGGACATAAAATGAACAATTTTTCCTTTCTTGGAGACCGAGTCCTAAGCTGACATTTACTTAGAAATCGTAGAGAAAAAGTTAAAGGACATGTTTTGAAAGCATTTAAAACTCTCGCTCGAACTTTATTTATATACCCGTGTCAATATTAATCAACATTTTTAGGTACGTAAATGTTATCGATTGTCGATAGACACGTCAGAGAAGATTATTTTTAGTATTTTTCAAATTTTTTGATTTTGTATTTTGCTTTTATAGGTTTTATAATTTTATATTTCCTCTTCTTGGTTTTATATTTTTGTATTTTCTTTTTCCCTAAGATATTTATAAATCTCTCTCAATTCTTAAAAACAAAGATCAAAATATTTACATGTCCAAAAGTTTTCATCACAGCATTGATAGGTGTTGCAGAGTTGATGTAGACGTAAGTTGACTTGTTGTTAGTGACATTTATAATCGGATGCATCAGCAGTAGTAACATCGGGAAGACTTAAAAACAACTGATGTTCTCCAGTTTGAATAATTCGTAGCAAACAAATAGACCGAATAGACTTGCCAACTCCACATCATTGGACGGCAGGACTATCATATCTACTGAAGTGACAGAAGGAGAGAGTGGTTGAACACACAATGAATTTTTAAAGATTTTGAAAAATCCGTTTGGATAATTCTAATCTTCAAAAAAAATTGTGTTCAACGGTTTTGCAAAAATAAGAAAATTCTCTTCTTTTTGAAGGTATAGCGCCACGAAAGCATACACCCAAAGATCATCAAACCACTCATGACTCAATAAACTCCAAAACCGCACCTTTTATCTTAAGTCTCATCCGGGGTTATGCAACTGACTAGTGTACAAAAGCCATCGGACCCTGAAGATTAGAGAACAACAATCGTATCGATAGAATATGTATTTTCCCTTAGTCTTTGATAACCCTCTGCCAAGAAGAATTCAAAATTCGAAAAACACACCCTTGCAGTGAACGTCCTAGGGAATAGAAGTACTTGCAATTATCACACATAGGATTTTTCAGACATATTCTCTGGTGTTACTATTACTACATTACTTACTGGAATGCAAATTATTAAAATTTCTTTTTCCAACACATGGCAAAAATGTTCTAGTTGTGAATCCACCTAAGTTAAGTTCTAAGTTTTGCTAGGAAGGAAGGGCCATTATGATGAAGCAGGAAAAAGGACTTTTCCCTTATGGAAACCCCTAACCTCCTTTGATTTCTTGACATTATGACCTTATGTTTCGTTTTGATTTTTTTTCATTGTTTAAGACATTGGGAACTTTAGTTATCAGCATACCAGAAAATTGAGAATTTCATGGTCATTCACATTATATTAGCACACTACATCAATGATTGGCAGTACTAAACATTTTGCTTGGACACACAAACATAACACAAACAAATTTTAGAGATTTAAGCATTTTTCGGAATGCGAAAGGGCAACCAAGCAGAAGACGTAATGTTATTACATTCAATTCCGATGACATTGATTCCAGATTTCTGATTTTATAGGAATTTTTTGGAATCCTAAAGTTTTTTCCCTTCTTGTTTTTTCCTTTCTTTTTTTTTCTTTTCCCAGTTCTCTATTTTCCTTTCAACTAAATTTTACTCGTGTCACAAATACACTCCGTCGGGTATTCCCCCTCCCGCCTTATTTTCCTCAATTTTATTCGAGAGGTATTTTACTGTAAATAGAAGAAAAACATAGGAATTCAAAATTTCCCTAAGAAAGAATCACATGCTCATCTGAATGTAATAACATACGCTGGTCCATTCGCAAATGCTAAATCTTACATTTGTTTTGTGTTATTTAACCAATGTTTAGTTACTGCCAATCATGATGTATGTGTGCTTAATTATGTGAATGACATGAATTCTTATGTTGATAACCAAAGTGCCAATGTCTTAAAATGTGAAAATCAAAAGAAACATAAGGCAAATGTCAAGAAATCAAAGGAGTTAGGGTCCAAAGGAAGTCCTGCTTCATCTAGGCCTAGCAAACCTAGAACTTGTCTTAGGTGGGTTCCAACTAGAAGAATTTTTGCCATGTGTGGAAAATTAATTGCAATCCGTAAACACCGAAATAAGGCGAAAAAATCTATGTGTGACAATGCAAGTACTTCTAATCCCTCGGAAGCTTCAAACAAAGGGTTTTCGAATTCTGCATCTCTTCTTGACAGGTTAGCAAGACTAAGGAAACAACATACTTCTCTCTATCCGATTGTTGTTCTCTAATCTTCAGGTCGATGGCTTATGTACACGTGAGTGCATAACCCGAGCTTCAGATAAAAGGTGAGTGTATGCTTTAGTGCGCTTTACCTTCAAAAGAAGATAAATCTTCTTGTTTTCAAAACCGTTGAACACAAATTTTTCAAGAATTATTCAAAAGGATTTTCAAAATCTTTAAAAATTCAGTGTTCAACACTCTCTCCTCATGTCACTTCAGTATATATGATAGTCATGCCGTCAATGACAGAGTTGGAAAGTCTATTCGGTCATTTGTTCGACGAATTATTCAAATGGAGAAAATCAAGTTGTTTCAAAGTCTTCCGTTGTTACTACTGCTGATGCATTCGATAAACGTCAATAACAACAAGATTCAACTTCATCTACTTCAACTCTACCAACAACTATCACTGCTGATTTGAAAACTTTGAACAGTAAAATATTTATTGATCTTTCTCTGTTTTTTTGGATTTAATAAATATCTTAGAAAAAGAAAATACAAAACTATAAGAAACCAAGAAGGAAATATAAAATTAAAAACCTATAAAAGCAAATACAAAATCAAAAAATATGAAAAAATACTAAAAAAAATCCTTCTCTGACGTGTCTCCGATAATCGATAACATTTACGTACCTAAAAATGTTGATTAATATTGACACGGGTATATAAATAAAGTTCGAGCAAGAGTTTTAAATGCTTTCAAAACATGTCCTTTAACTTTTTCTCTACGATTTCTAAGTAAATGTCAGCTTAGGACTCGGTCTCCAAAGAAAGGAAAATGTTTATTTATGTCCATTTATCCTACACAACGGAAAGTTCATATCTTATCGGTCTTGAGCAATGTCATATAAACATTCAAAGTTTTGAATGCTCAAGAGAAGCACTAAGGAAATGATAATTAATAAGATACATCTAACATCATAGTTTCGTTGAGCACACTTTTCAAGATATTTTCAAAAAGAAAATTTCAAATTCTTTCAAAATTGTGTGCTCAACAAACTCCCACTCCAAGTTTTCACTCTATTCTATAATTGAGGGGGAGTATAATAATATGAATGTCCTTCTGCCATTCACTCCGTTTCTCCCAAGACTTAGTTAGGCTCATATGAATTTCGGACATTAACTTATTTTTAATTTACTAATTGTCAAAAATTGTAAACACATATGCAATTTTTTGAGGGGAGAATAGTGATTAAAATTGTAGATCAAATACGGATTAATAACAGCAACGTACTTCATCTATAATGCGTTCCTCAAACCTCGCATAAGCAAAACCTCTTTCATAATATAAGTAGCATATAGTATAGGGGGAGCTTTTTGGTAACTCTGGAAACACTCAATGTGTCTCAAATGATTTCTTAAACACGTTGATTGATTTTTTATCAAATGATTTTATGGATATTCATGGCAATACCCCAAAAACCAAACAACTGTTGTTTCTCAAGGAGTTATAAGGCGGTTAAGGTTAGGTATATTTGTTTCATGATCCAGCCAGGAAACTGAGATCACCCAGGAACCACACCACTACCCACCTTCTCCATTAGATAGAGTAGAAGTCCTATGTATGATTGAAAAAAGGAGTAAAGTGAGAATAAGGGAATAGTGCCGACTGAGATGAAGGTAGTGCTGGAACAAACCCAACAAGTTACTAGTCATGAAGTCTTAGTAAGCACTGAAGGGTTTGAAGAATGAAAATGAATTATAAGGATAAATGGTGAAAAGAAAGAAGCCCTCCATACAACCCTAGGCAGAAACTGGGTCAATACATAATCTATCGGTAATCACAAAGATGATTATGATATTGAAGACTGACATCATGGACCCAGTGATGCAATGCACAACCCTTCCTAGCTACTCAGAATCTTTCAAAAGATTTACGTTTCATTTCTCATGAGATTAACACGTTTCTATCGGCTTTCTCATTCCGAGATCGTTAATATTGAAAAGATGACAGTCTCCAGCCTCCGATCACCAAATAACAAAAGTGCACTTATAGAGTCTAGAGCCAACGAGATCTATCAAAAATCTCACTAGGACACAAATTTCCAATATACAAAATGTCGTACATCATTAGAACAACATGTGGAATATGAAAAGTCCTTACACATTAACCTGTGATAATTGCCAGAACATCAGAGTGATACTCTTTATATTCACAGTGACATGAAATCCTTCTTGCTAACATCAAACAGCTCTTGGTAGGTGACTTGCGAATTCAAATGAATTAAGCTGTTCAACTGGTATCGATTTTGGTCTAGTATATGAATTGATGACTCAATCAGAAAGATAGTAACTATCTGATTCACTCTTACCGTGTTGTCTGCTTTGAGACGCTCTGGTAAAGAGAATGGCTAGCACAGCTGCGAAACCCTATCAAGGAGATTCTTTTGAATTCTCCTGATCACGGCAGATTTAATACTGGAATAAAGGGAGAACCGTATTTATTGCAACCGTATTATGACAAAGTGACAAAGCCACTTTTGTCCGATGTATGTTTAACTCTAACCTATACCTTTTAGGTTGTCTGATGGTAGCAGCTTCTAGTCCATGACGAGTTAAGATTCAAGACGTCATGCTAAATCGACAAATAAATACATGATGAAAGCTCAAGCACACGTACAAATAATCAAGTTAAAGAAAATGTTGAGGGAGATTGTTAGCAAAGCTTTCAAGACCTTGAGCATGAGGGTGGAGACACAAGATCACAAAGCGGCATAAAGACTCAAGGATAAAGATTTAGAGATCTTAGTATTCAAGACAAATCAAAGCCAAAGACCGCGATATAAGTATTTTGTCAAAAGATATCAAGTTAAAGATCAAGATCCATGATCACAAGCATGCAGAAGGATCTTCAAAAGAATTCCCAAGAACACAAGGCTCTAAGACTCAAGACATCACAAGAAGGATCCACAATTGAATGACCACCCCTTAGGGGGAGATTGTTAGCCATGTTTTTAGTAAAGTGATGGTCATTATCAATCCCGAGCCTTGTATAAGAAAACGTAGTTTACTGGAATCACTTTTAAGCTAATTGGGCTAAGGTGACGGGCTTAAGCCCATTTGTATTAGGTCCGACCTAACATAAAGCCAAAACAAACCACCTTAGGGTTTTATCTCTTATAACTATAAATACCCCTTCCTAGCATGTTAGGAAGGGTGTTGCTTCTCATTTTCTTTTCTTAACAAGTAACCGTTTTTCTTTTTGTCTCTCTCTCTCTAGCTCTTTCTCTCTCTAAGATCTTATCTTATTTTGTGTTTATGGTGATGAAATGATATTATCTAACATGGTCTTTGGTACTTCTACATTTCAGCCAATCACATAATCATTTGCTCCCCCTTTATATGTGCATCGATTAATCGAAAGAGTTTAGCACATATATGGGATAGCGTACACTAGAGATCATAAAATCCACATCTTTAGCCATATATTTTAATCACATTTTCTTCCCTTATCAAAAATGTCAAACCTCTTGATATTTTGGATAACAATTGATTTAAATATTAATGTTTTCGGGGAAAAAATATCCAATTATTAACAAGCTTATTATTGAAACATGTTAATGCTCCCCCTCAAATTATGAGGAATAATATGGTGTTTGAGTACGTTAATTTGAAAAAATTGAATTTACTAAAAAAATTCTTTAAAATTGATACTCAAACACTATATATGCCTAATAATAGTCTACACTACTTATTTACATATTTACAAGATTTATAATATACAAGAAATTGACCTGATGCAGATAAGGACACAATAAGACATAAGTGCAAATCGTCCCGTTCAAGCAACAATGAAGTCATTTATATATTCTCTACTACCACCAACCAACTCTCCAAATTGCTCCATCAATCTCCTCTCAAACAGTGTTGATTCTATGTTCCTTGATCATGATGCGGGACCTTTGTTCTGACCAATTACTCCATTTTCTCTTTGGCAAGTAATCCATCCTCAGTTGTTAGCAATCTATCATAAGAACCGTCAAACAGATGTGATGTACGTCACAGAACTTGTAAGGAAGTTCATCGAAGCGCACAACCTGGTACTCGTTGAACGTATCTTGGTAGATGAATACCTTGAAGTTTTTGTATAAGTGTATGGTGTCAGTTTTGAAGATGCAAGATCTGAAAGTCTCAGCTTGGTGATGTTTAAGTTTTCTTCTGGTGCTTTTCGAACTCCTAATTGAAAGAGTCATCCACCTGCTTAAGAATAACAAAATGTAATCTGTGAACATTCTTCAAGGTCAAAAATGACATTCTTGATCTAAGTTGGTGAGTTTTTCTTTTGGACCAAGTGAAGAAGCAATACTTTAAATCACGTAGATTAGTCTTGGGAATTCGCCTTCTTGAACTTATGTAATGATTGATCTTCTCTATCGAATGAAAATCTCCTCTAAATAAAGCCCATAAACCATACCACTTCATCACTTTAACATGGGTTACTGCAATGATTCTTTTCCTGGAGAACACATCATGCTTGGATTCCCTGTTGCTTGTAGCCATAGAACTTTTGTCTTTTAGGACCCTAGTGTGAGATACCCCACATAGCAAATTTTTCGTAAGCTACCTTTACTGGACTCCATAACTCTAGAACCATATCTTTGATGCCTTCAATATTATCATATCTAGTAGCCTTGGTCTTTGTTGTAGAAGTTGTGTATTTCCTGCTAGAAATACCACCTTTCAGATATTCAAGGTCGTTGTTGAAGAAGTAGTCAGCAGAACCGCGGTCAAAACTCGAAGACCTTAAGCTTCAATCAATGGCAATGTCTTTCTAAGATCAATGATATTCATAGGCCTTCAGGATTGTCCAGTCATCCGTTATAAGCCTTTTAAAACACTCTTCAAAGAGATATATACCAGTTCTACGAAGCTTTTGCAAGTTCCTTTAAGAAGGTTGAAGGCTGGTCCTATGAGAATATCTTGTGTCAGATTATCAATCTTTAGATTGTGCATGACATAGGCTGAGAAGTCAATAGGTGAAACGCCCCTTTACCGACTCAAAATACTGACCCAACCACCCCAACTATACCTCACGACGCAAAGATCGACAATGAGCTTGTGACACTTCCTTTCTAAACAGACATCAACGCCATAACATTCGACCCTAAAATTGTCATTAACATAAAGTAGACACACTAGAGCATACAAACCTATATAAAACACACCGCATCTAACTCTTTAACGGTTTAAGATATTACGACAAAAACAAGATCTACAAAAATCTATCACAACCCCTCATTTGCACTGAAGGACCCTTCCAAGTGCACTAATATTCCTTACCCCATCAAGTGCAACTAATATACCCCTTCTAGTTGCACGATTTTCTTTTCTGCACATACTACCACCAGTGTCACCTAAACTAACCAATCCTTGAGCCCACTTACCTTCTTGTCACTAAAAGACCCCTCTTATAAAAACCATTACCCAATGCAATACTATCTAGAAAATGACCCGTAACACTTTTAAACATAAAATCAACTCTTTAGACTTATATTTAAACACATGAACACCACATTAAACTAGATAACCAAAATACATTGTTTTCCCAAAACACTTGACCCGTATGACCCAAAAATGGGTTAAAATGTACCTAGTCCCAAACGACCCCATTTTAATAGCATACACCTTTTGTGCACTTTTGATCCCATTTATGAAAAACAACTTGTATAACCGACTTAATACTAAAAACTCTCCAGAATTTCTTAACATAACATAATACTTTATTTCCAAAAACATTCGCGGTCTAAATAACTCAAAACATATATCTTACGGGGTTTACCAAACACCCCGTTTGACCCATTTGCATACACTTTAACAACCTTCTATACAAAAGACCTAACCATTAACATACAACCCAACCACCTACACTTGACACTTTGACATATTCATTAACAAACCATTTGGACACATGGGGTTCAACCTTGATTTGAGCTTGGTAACTAGTACTAAGCTCTATGCATAATCCACATACTTTAAATCTTTGCTTTCCAACTTTAACCTTTTACCAAATGCTTAACCTTCATTGCTTTAAACCTACAAAACATTAAACAACTAATCCGTAAGCATAAGGCTTAGTAAGTAAACAACAATAACATGACATTGTACTTCATTCATCACATAAGCATCATTCTTATCCTTCATTAGTCCATAAGACTACATCTATCAATTTATCACATTACACATTAAACACATTCAACATACCATACAAATCATTACATACCTTAAATGGGTAAAATTAAGCTTAACCACATCTTTTGCTAGTTTTGCCAAATTAGCCTCACATCTACTATTTAGTTCAAGCTTTCTAACCAATGCATCCTAACTTTCCTTACATTAACCACATAACACATATATGGTAAAATCAATATAATTTCACATTATAACCAGTTTACTTACCTTGAATCCAAGCTAAGTTAAGCAAGAACATCATCATCATCCTTACTTGCTTCCTAAGCCAAAATCATCATAAACCATAAACACTTTAACACATAATTAGAGCACTATAATAATGGTTTATACAACCATTAGCTTATCTTTCAATACCTTCAATCATTATATGATTATATCTTGATCATATGATTAAAACACCTAAAATTACTAACCTTAATCAATATAACTTTACCTATAATTACTATAACCTTATCACTTTACTTTAAAACACTTTTTACCTAAAACCCCCAATTTAGGTATATAAACCCTAGTTCTTCTTTTAACAATTAAAACACTAATTGAGATACTTACTTGCATGAACACAGTTTATAATATTTAAGACCCTTTGATTGGAACCTAAATCCTCCTTCAATTGATCTTTTAAACATTCATGGTTCTTCCCTCCTTTTCTTGTTATGTCATCACCTACACACACCTAGAATATTTTAGAAAGTGTAGGAAAATGCCAGGGAATTATCTAGATATATGATAGGTGCTACTTTGATCATTTAGCAATTTAGGTCCCTTAAGTCTTTTCCTTTATAATTATGACACACAATTCTTTCTAAAACCATTTACATAATATTAATACTTATAGTTTGACTATCAGGTTGACTAGCCAATCACATAAAGTCTTCATACTTATAAAAGTCATAGTCAAACTCATTGTATGGCATTATCATAAATAAATACTTAAAACCCGATTTTGGGGTGTTACAAATCTATCCCTCTTATTTAGATTTCGTCCCCGAAATCTATTCGTGTAATACTAACCAAACTTGGTCACATTTTACCCATCAATTCATCTTAACATTCTTAAATATTTACCCAATTAGTTACAATAACCTAAGGGATTTTTCAACTCTAGCCGTACTATGGTACAACCAAATCTGTTTGACTCATTCTACTTCTCGCTTATTCTATCACATTTACACTCTTTCTAGTGACAACGTCATTTAGGTGACATTTTAACATTACCAAGCTATTATTTTATTAACCTTTTTATTTAAACGTTACATTCTCACTTATCTTTGTTCCAAAATTTTTCTAAAAGAACTACATGTCACTTGGAAAATTTACTAGTTTGACTTTATATAAGTCAAACCCCATCATTATTTCCCATCATTCATCAAGGCACAAATATGACCTAAACTCATTTACCGGTTCATTACTCATTCTTCTTAATATAAATACGTAACTTTCTTGGATTTTCTTAACCCACGCCAATTTCTTATCTTAAAAACCGGTAACTTATTTCCAAATTAATATCAAGTACCATCTAAAAGATACTAACAAATTAAACACCATGCATTTCTTATGCAACTTTCTTTTTATTTTGGGAATTACCTACTCGAATTATCATCTTAACTTAATGCAAGGAACTCCATCTAGCATTTAACTTAAGGTCTAATACAACAACTATAAAACCGTAAACAATTTCTATTTCCATCCACTTTCACTTCTATGACATCTAACTCGTTTAGTTGTCTTTTCTATTTCTTACCCTACGCATGCCATGTCAGATACACATAAGCCCACTTATTTACATAAAAGGCGTCCTAATCTATGTAAATAAAAAGTTATAAACTCATGGTTTGGTGATTTACAATTTATTTATTTAAATGAAGAGGCGTCCCAATCGATTTAATAAAGGATTATAAAAATCATCCTACTTAAGCATTTCCGACACAACACTCATACTCCTTTTACACCTTGTACCTTTTCTTACATCGCATTCCTTGACTTAAAGTCAAACGTTTTCCATTTTTCACTTTTCTCAATTTTAGCATTGGATCCAATTTCACTATAACATTTCCTCGAAGGGACTATAACACATGCCAAGAAAATAGGCAATCCTTGCTGGTAAAGGCAAATTTAAATCATCTCAAAGGATTTCTATAACATTCACTTGTTTACTCAGGGCTATAACAAATTCTGTAGGATTACTATAACATATCCCGTAGGATTACTATAACCTGTTGGGATTAAAATTTTTTTTTTCTTCTTGATGCTGTTTGAATTACTGCTGCTCATTTATTGTTAATACTGCTTAAATGATTTAGTGTTCTCCATGGAACTTCAAAGAAATATACCTAAGTAGTTTTTACTACTGCTGGGACAAAATGAATGCTGCTAGTAAAGTTACTACTCTAGTACAAAGACTGCTTAAAGTTAATGCTGCTGAAGAGTTACTACTACTCAAGAAAATATTCCTAATAGTATATACTGCTAGTGTAAGTTAGTACTGTTTGTTAGTACTGTTTACTTGATATGTATTAGTTATTTATAGAAAAGATTTTATATACTTAGGAAAGTATTGTAAGCCGAGTAGGACTCCTTGGTGTATAAAAAGGAGGTCATAGGGCATAGAGATTGATATACAGTAATCAAAACATAAAAATCAATCTAGTTGTATAATTCTCAGCTCAAGGTCTTTGTAACCCGTAATATTTTTGAGATTATTCATTATGTTTATCAATAATAATAATGGAGCATTTGTTGAATTGTATGGTTCAATGAATTACTGTTCATTGATATATCTTCTATTAATAAAGAAAATTAGATTCCGCATAATCTTTAATACATTCAAACAAAGCTTTTACTATAGTTGTGTTAGATTTATCTAATATAACTAAACCTTAAACAAGCATAAGGAATTTGATCTATTGAAGTGGATCAACAAGTGGTATCAGAGCTTGTTAAAAAGCTTTGAATAAGAAGAACCTATTTTTATACACAAGATCTTTTACTAAAAGATATAGATCAAGATTCTACACACATGGTGGCTGCATCCAAATTCCAATGCTCAGAACCAGGTGAGTACTGATATCTAAGGATGAGGATTTGAACAATATATCCAGATGATAGATTTTTTTTAGACTATGCAATTGGTGGAATCAAAGAGAATGCTGAAACCTTGCAAAAACAACAACGTGGAAGGAGTGTGATAGTGATGCCTATTACAAACTGCTGAATATAAGCTCAGAGAAGATTAGAGTTGAAAGCAAGATGTACTTTTAATTATGGGCAGTTCCCCAATGAACATCAGTTTACAGTTTAACTCTTAAAGGATGCTAAGAAGTTGTTTGAAGCTGTGAAAAGAGATTTGAGTGGGAATGCAGTACAAGAAAGACTAAAAGGAATCTCTTAAAGCAACAATATGAAAACTTCACTGCTCCAAGCTTAGAGATTTTGATCAAACTTTTTATAGGCTTCAAAAGCTTGTGAGTCAGTTTTTGGAGCTTTGGATGAAAAGCTTTCACAAGAAGATTAATAAAAATTATTAAAGTTTGTCACTGAGTGGAAACACCCTTGCTGTTAGGTGCAGGAATAAAGCTGATTGGATACAATGAGCATGATGATCGCTACAACAACCTCAAGTGTCTGAACCAGAATTTAAAGGAATGTCTATTTCAAGTTCAGCACACAGAACATGGCTTTTTGTGCTCCCCTTCAAATAACAACAATAGCAGCACTAATGGAAGCAGTAATACTGCATATGGAGTTTCTACGCAAGCTACTCAAGTTGAATGCTGCTAACTTTATAAATATTGGATAAGCTTGAGTGATGCTTGTTATTTGTGCATTTTTTGCTAATCAATAAATAGTCCCCAACTTAATCATGAGGACTTGCAACAAATCCATCCAGATGACATGGAAGAGATGGATTTGAGATGGCAAATGGCCATGTTAACTATGAGGGTAAGAAGGTTTTTGAAGATTACATGAAAGAAGCTTACTGTTAATGGCAATGAGACTATTGGTTTTGATAAGTCCAAAGTGGAGTGCTACAACTGCCACAAGAGGGGACATTTTACTAGGGAGTGCAGAGCTCCAAGAAATCAAGACAGCAAGAACAAAGAAAGCTCAAGAAGGAGGTGCTTTGGAAACATCATTTTACATCTTTGTGTGTGTCATGTGATGTGTCTTGGTGATATAACTGGAGTGAATCAGCAGAGGATGGTCTATATCCAACTCATGGGCTTACTCATCTTCAAGTTCTGACTCAAAGGTATCCAATGATTCTATTTGTTCAAAATCTTCTTTAAAAACTATTGAATCTCTTAAATCTTAAAATGATCAACTATTAAAAGATTTAAAGAAATCCGAGTTAATGGTTTTAGGTTATAAGATAGGTTTAGAGTTAGTGGAAGAAAAACTTGAAGTTTATAAAGCAAATGAGTCTATTTATTTAAAAGATATTAAGGGCTTAAAATTTGAAATTCACATAGGATAAATAACTATTAGAGAGCTTAGAAAAAAAGCTTGACATAGTTTAAAAAGAAAAAAATTGCATTCAATTTAATGTAGATAAATTTGAAAATGCATCTAAAAGTTTAAACAAACTCATAGAGTGTCAGATAGTTGACAATTGCAAGAAAGGTTTAGGCTATGAAAATTATAATGCAGTTCCACCTCCTTACACAAGAAATTTCATGCCTCCAACACCTGACTTGTCTTTTACTAATTTAGATGAGTTTGCTAATAAGCATGTAGTTGAGAAAAGTAAAGCTATGTCTAGTGAAGAAGAGCCTAAGGTAGTTAAGAAGAATGATGATGTCCCAATCATTGAAGAATAGGTGTCAGATAGTGAGGAAGAAAATGTGTCTTAAACTAAAACTGAGAAGAAAACAGTTAAACCTAGTATTGCTAAGATAGAGTTTGTCAAACCTAAGTAACAAGAGAAAACTGCTAGGAAAACTGTTAAACAAGTTGAGAAACATAGGCAAAATACTCACAGTCCAAGAGGCAATCAAAGAAACTTGAACAATATGATGTCTCAAAGGCTAGGAAGCAATTTTGAGATGTTTAATAAGGCATTTTATGTGTGTGGAAGCTTTGATCATTTTCTGGTTGATTGCAATTACCATAAAAAATAATTTCAAAATCAAAGGATGGTAAGACCTGTTTGGAACAATGCTCAAAGGGTGAATCATCAAAACTTTGCTAAAAAGGTTCACCCCTGTACTAAAAAGAACATGGTTCCAAGTGCAGTACTAATGACGTCTGGCTTAGTATCAATTAATACTGCTAGACAAGTTAATGCTGCTTACACAAAAACAACAGTGAATGCTGCTAGACCAATGTCATATCTTTCTAAAACATCACATTTAACTATTAAGAGACCCATTCATAAGAACACAACATTTAAAAACAGTAATATTAATCAAAAGGTTAATACTATTAGGGGTAAAAATGTTAATACTGCTATGCCAAAAGCAGTAGTTAATGTTGTCAAGGGAAATAATTTTAATGATGTTAAGGCCTCAGCTTTTTGGGTTTGGAAACCAAAGACTAAAGTTTTAGACCATGTTTCTAAACATAACAGTGCATCAATCACCCTAAAGAAGTTTGATTATATTGATGCACAAGGCAGATCCAAGTCAGTGATGGCTTGGGTCCCCAAAAGAAACTGATTTTCTTATCTAATATGCAAGGCAATCCACAAATGGATTTACAAGATCAAGGAGTGATTGATAGTGGATGCTCAAGGCACATGACAGGGAACATGTCTTATCTTACAGACTATGAAGAGATAGATGGAGGATATGTTGCTTTTGGAGGGAACCCCAAAGGAGGGAAAATCACAGGAAAAGGTACCATTAAAACTGGTAATCTAGATTTTGAAAATGTGTATTTTGTAAGAGAGTTAAAGTTTAATCTCTTTAGTGTCTCACAAATGTGTGATAAAAAGAATAGTGTTCTTTTTAATGACACTGAATGTATTGTTTTATCTCCAAACTTTAAGTTAATTGATGAAAGTCAAGTTTTACTTAGAGTTCCTAGAAAGAACAATATGTATAGTGTTGATTTAAAGAACATAGTTCCTAAAGGAGGTTTAACTTGCCTTTTTGCAAAAGCCATATCTGATGAATCTAAACTTTGGCATAGAAGGCTAGGTCACTTAAATTTTAAAACCATGAATAAATTAGTTAAGGGAAGTCTTGTAAGAGGTTTACCTTCTAAACTTTTTTAAAATGATCAAACCTGTATTGCTTGTCAAAAGGGAAAGCATCACATAGCCTCTTGTAAGTTCAAAACAGAGAACTCAATCAGTCTTCCTTTACATTTGTTGCATATGGACTTGTTTGGTCCAACATTTGTAAAATGTCTCATGAAGAAAATGTATTGCCTAGTTGTCACAGATGATTTCAGTAGGTTTACATGGGTTTTCTTTCTAGCTACTAAGGATGAGACTAGTGGCATTCTTAAGTCCTTTATAACTGGGATAGAAAATCTAGTAGATCACAAGGTTAAGGTGATTAGATGTGATAATGGGACTGAGTTCAAAAACAAAGAGATGAATCAGTTTTGTGAGATGAAGGGTATTTTGAGATAATATAGTGTAGCTAGAACTCCTCAACAAAATGGAGTTGCTGAGAGGAGAAATAGGACACTAATTGAGGCTGCTAGGACTATGCTAGCTGATTCTAAGTTGCCAACTACTTTTTGGGCAGAAGCAGTTAATACTGCTTGCTATGTGCAAAATAGAGTGTTAGTAGTTAAGCCTCATAACAAGACCCCATATGAACTTTTTCATGGTAGAACACCAACTTTAAGTTTTATGAGACCATTTGGGTGTCCTGTTACCATTCTTAATACCATAGATCACTTAGGCAAATTTGATGGTAAGGCTGATGAAGGTTTCTTTGTTGGATACTCTTTGAATAGTAAAGCCTTTAGAGTATTTAATAGTAGAACAAGGATAGTGGAAGAAAACTTGCATATTAGGTTTATTGAAAGTACATCTAATGTTGTAGGTAGTGGACCAGATTGGCTATTTGATATTGATGCACTAACAAGAACAATGAATTATGAGCCAATTGTTGCAGGTACACAGTCTAATGGTTTTGAAGGTACAAAAGCATGTGATAATGCAAGTCAAGCTAGAAAGGAGACAGAACTTGTCAAATATTACATTGTGCTACCATTATGGACTACTAATCTACCATTTGCCTAAGATCCAAAGAGTTCTCATGATGATGGATCCAAACCTTCAAGTAATGATGAAAAGAAGGATGAGGAAGATCTATGAAATGAAAGTAAATATAAAGATCAAGAGAAGGAAGATAGTGTTAACAGCACTAACAATGTTAATACTGCTAGCACAAATGAGGTTAATGTTGTTGGTGGAAAAACAAGCATTAAACTTCCAGATGATCCAAATATGCCTGCTTTGGAAAACTATATCATATTTCACTACTCAAGAGATAATGAAAATGATGGTGCAGAGGCTGACATGAATAATTTGGAAACAACATTCTAAGTTAATCTTATTCCAACTACAAGAATTCATAAAGATCATCCTCTTGATCAAGTGATTAGAGATTTGCAATCTACTACACAAACAAGAAGAATGTCAAAGAATTTGGAGAGGCATGGGTTTATTAGCCCTATTCAACAAAGAACAAACCATAAACACCTTCAAAATTTCTTGTTTGCTAGCTTTTTCTTACAGGAAGAACCTAAAAAGGTAATTCATGCATTGAAAGATCCAAGATGGATAGAGGCTATGCAGGAAGAGCTTATACAATTCAAGTTACAAGAAGTTTGGACTTTAGTGGACTTACCAAGTGGAAAAAGGACTATAGGCACTAAATGGGTTTTCAGGAATAAAAAGAATGAAAGGGGAATTGTGATAAGAAATAAAGCAAGATTGGTTGCTCAAGGGTACACACAAGAAGAAGGGATTGACTATGATAAAGTCTTTTCCCCTGTTGCAAGAATTGAAGCAATTAGGCTATTTTTAGCTTATGCTTCATTTAAAGATTTCGTGGTGTATCAAATGGATGTCAAAAGTACTTTTGTATATGGGAAGATTGAAGAAGAGGTTTATGTATGTCAACCACCAGGATTTGAAGATCCAGAATTTCCTGATAAAGTATACAAGGTTAAAAAAGCACTGTATGGACTACATCAAGCTCCTAGAGCCTAGTATGAAATCTTGTCAACATATATGTTGGAAAATGGCTTTCAAATAGGGAAAATTGACAAGACCTTATTCATCAAAAGGCATAAAGGTGATATCTTGTTGGTCCAAGTTTATGTGGATGATATCATCTTTGGTTCAACAAATAAGGAGTTATGCTTTGCATTTGAGAAGATGATGCATGGGAAATTTCAAATAAGTTCTATAGGAGAACTTACATTCTTCTTAGGATTACAAGTGAAGCAAAAGAAGGATAACATATTTATTAGTCAAGATAAATATGTTGGTGCAATCTTAAAGAAATTTGGGTTTACAAAAGTCAAGACAGCAAGCACACCAATGGAAACTCAAAAGCCTTTGCTCAAGGATGAAGATGGTGAAGAAGTGGATGTTCATATGTATAGGTCAATGATTGGTTCATTGATGTATCTTACATCTTTAAGACCTGACATCATGTTTGCAGTATGTGCCTATGCTAGATACCAAGTCAATCCAAAAGTTTCACATCTTTCTGCTGTGAAAATAATTTTTAGATACTTAAAAGGTCAACCTAAATTGGGCCTTTGGTATCCAAAAGATTCTCCTTTTGATTTGGTATCATACACTGATAGTGATTATGCTGGAGCAAGCTTGGATAGGAAGTCTACAACAGGAGGTTGTCAATTCCTTGGATGTAGATTAATATCATGGCAGTGCAAGAAACAGACAGTGGTTGCAAATTCCACAACAGAAGCTGAATATGTGGCTGCTTCAAGTTGTTGTGGACAAGTGCTTTGGATTCAAAATCAACTACTTGATTATGGGTACAATTTTATGCATACCAAAATCTTTATTGACAATAACAGTACTATTTGCATAATTAAAAATCCTGTTTTTCATTCAAAAACAAAGCATATAGAGATTAGACATCATTTTATTAGAGATTGCAATGAAAAGAAATTGATTCAAATGGTCAAAATCCATACTGACAAGAATGTTGCAGATTTGCTTACAAAAGCTTTTGATGTAAGTAGATTTCAATATTTGATTGTTAGTATTGGAATGGTATTGGAATTTTAAATCTTATAAAGTCTTTTATTCTCTTTATGTTTTTGTAAAGTTTTGTATGAATTTGTACTGTTATTCATGTCATTAAAAGTTTCTACTGTTAAGTATAATTAGTGCTACTAGTTATAATTATACTTAATATTGTTAGGTATAATTAATACTGTGATAATTGTGAAAATTGCTATGGATTGTGTTTTCTTGGTTTTTGGACTAACATTTTTGAAGGAAAAGCAAAGAAAAATGTTAGATTGATGATGGAAAAGCTGTTTTAAATAGAATTGGAGTTAATGCTGGTGGTTCTAAGTTAATGCTACTAAGCATAACTTACTACTGCTGGAACTACATTAATGTTGTTAGGCATAACTTACTACTGCTAGTACTAAGTTAATGTTGTTAGGCATAAGTTACTACTACTGGTACTTAGTTATTGTTGTTAGGCATTAACTTAGTAGGCATAACTTACTACTGCTGGTACTAAGTTAATGCTATCAGGCATAACTTACTACTGTTGGTCCTAAGTTAATGTTGTTAGGCATAAATTACTACTGCTCGTTCTAAGTTAATGTTGTTGAGGGTAGTTTCATAAATACTTCGATTAAGGGTTTCATTCAATCATTTAATCGATTTCACTCTTTCGAATACTCTCTAATCACAAACCCTAACTCAATTTTATCATCCATCATCAAAGCCCCAACACACATGGCGGATCTAAAGTTTGCTGATACTCACAATATGATCGCGTTTTTGTCTAAATCCGCAGAAAGTGAAGGGTTTAAACAAATTGTGGATTTTCTGAATGCAAACCCTATAAGATATGCACAAATGATCAATCCCACTATATTTATTTCGTGCATGGAACAATTTTGTTCAACTGTTAAAGCCAAAACTGTTAATGGGGAAGTACAGTTGCATGCCCTAGTGGATGGAAAGAAGATCATCATCACTGAATCGATTGTTAGAAGAGATCTTAGACTAGAAGATGCTGAAGGTGTTGATTTTCTACCAAATGCTACCATCTGTGAACAACTAGCTTTAATGGGTTATAAACAAATTTCACAGAAGCTAACTTTTTATAAAGCATTATTCTCTCCACAATGGAAATTCCTTATCCATACTATTTTGCAATGTCTAAGTCTAAAGACTACTGCATGGAATGAATTCAGTAGCACTATGGCATCTGTAATCATTTGTTTAGACACAAACCATAAGTTTAACTTTTCAAAATTCATTTTTAAAAGTATGGTTAAGAACTTGGATAATAAGGGTATATTTTTAATGTATCCAAGGTTTGTACAAGTGTTTTTGGATAATCAACTGGAAGGGATGTCAACTCATGACAGAATTTATATGGCACCCTCTCATACTAAGATAATTTTTGGGAATATGAAAAGGGTGGGAAGAGGTTTTTCTGGAAGAATAACACCATTATTTCCAACAATAGTGGTACAACATCAAGCAGAAATAGGTGAACATTCAGCAATTCCTACTGATCCTCATCACACACCCACTTTAATTCAACCAACTCAACCTCAAAAGACTCAAAAACCTAGGAAGCCTAATAGAAAGGACACTCAGATACCTTAGTCTAGTGGTCCTACTGAACATGTGGCAGATGAGGCTATCTATGAGGAGAGGAGTGACAGTTTGGTGAGGGCTGCCACTACTGCTTCTAGCTTAGAAGCAGAGCATGACAGTAGTAACATTAATAAGACCCGATCCAAGGCAACACCTAATAAAGCTAGTTCCCAAGGATTGAAATAGTATTAGTTCGAAAGCATACTTAAATTTAAGAAAAAGAGATTTTCCCTATATTTATAAATCACATATATTACACTTAGCATTAACATGACCATGATACAATTGAAATCCTTGACCTTTTTGAAGGCTACAACATCGGTTGTGAGCCGGCAAGATGTAGCAAACTTTTATCAGTCTCGGATAATTACTATGTGCCTTATTTAGAAGACTGCAACATCGGTTGTGAGCCGACAAGATGCAGTAAACTTTTATCAGCCCACAGTTTTATTATTATTATTACCTCATTTTTTTTACATTTAATATTTACCCACGATATAGAGAAAATTTGTTTTTAGAAAGTTTAAGTATAAATTTGAACTAAGACTAAATAAATTATTGTTATCGACTATACTTCAAAAATTGTTAATTTAAGTTTAATTTTCGAAAAGAGCACGTATTATTAGTCCGGTTAGAAGCTTATAGGAGAAAAAGCCACAAACTACACTTATGATCTTTTAAGATTTCCAATTAATCCTTGTTTAGCATCTAACTCATAATTAACTCTATCATTTCTCGTTCTTTGCAAATTTAAAATCTTTAATAAAAAGATTCGCGAATGCTTAGTCAAGTTTATAACGGTTAAGGGACAAAGCTAAGAGCTCAACACGCTCGATCGAGTCAAAATTTATTCTTATTCTTTTACCATAGCAGGAAAGTCTACATTGTGTTTAAAACACTTATTTTTATTTTTGAAAATTTTTTAAAATTTTTCATTTTTTGGTATTTTGGTGGTAAAAACGGGATTACGTGAAAACAACGACTGCAGGCACAATCAAATTGATAGATCCCCCATACTAGAACTAAACATTGTCCTTAATGTTTTAAGAAGGGTCTCTACATAAATCTAAAGCCGTTTATTAAGTATGATTAAAGATAAACGTTAGTCGATAAGATTTAGGATATTGAATTCCCATAATTATGCTAAGGATTGAAAGCTCGAGTGATACGAAGGGACAAAATACGATTCATAAGGCTTCATTAATCCGGGGTATCCTTGACATACAACCAAAAAAACTACTATATACACGAGTAAAAGGAAGTGGCAAACCGTATACAACATACTTATTTATTAATACTACTATTAGGATAAGCTGGTTGCCACCCTCGAATAAAAAACACTTTGTTTTGTTTATCGAGTCTTGAGCCTGATCTGATCCCCCAGACTTGAGTGGGTCAAGGAGGATGAAATGAAAGAAGGAAACAGATCATCAAGTTAGGAATGTCCTCTGAATAGATCTTTCATCGGGCTTTCAGGTGAAATTTGAATGACCTGGAAAGCTTTTTAAAGGACAAGATAAGATAGAGAATGAGGAGATTTCTCCTCATTAGAAGCATAGAAATTCCATGATTGAAAATTGGTTCGTTTTTTCGGATGTAAATGGAAGCTATAGTGTCAAACATTAGAGAAAGGGTGGGATAGGGTGGGTATAAACATTGGCTCATGTACATTTAAAGTTCTTCTCTGTCATTTTATCAGAAATATCATCCACCACTTTTGTAAAAACTCCCGCATCGGGCTGAATATCAAAGTAAACATCATCATCATCCAGTGGTTTCTCGGAAGGACGAGGGGATGATGGAACATAATAACGATCAAAGTGAAATGACTCATTTTTATGAAGTGAAGGGGATCATGGGTAAGTAATTCTCCAAGAAAAAGAGTATCCCCTTCTGAGTCATAGTCATCATTCTCAATACCCGGTGGTATCGAGTCATCCGAAGCAAGAAAAATATGAATCTCCTCTATAAGAGAGTCACTACCCTCAACAGGGAAGGACGAGCGACAGAGAAAGATTCGATTACAACATCGGAATTTTCAGAATTAAATTCTTTCGGAGGTTGAGGAGATGAATTATCATACAACAATTTCTCAACAAGACGAATTTCTTCCTCAGAATCAAAGTCGGCTTCATCAATTTCTGGAGAAATCAAATCGATATGAGCGAGTTTACCGGAGAACTCCTCGAGAAGAGAATCAAACTTAGGAGAAGAAACTATCAAAGTATCTCGATTAAGCAAATATTATATAAGATCAGACTCAACATTAAAGTGATGCGGATCTATCTTAGTAGAAATGATTTCTTCATCAAAAAGAGGGTTCGAATAAATTTCTTTCGGAACGTCCTCATCAAAAAATGACTCGTCGTTCACTAGAGGAAAACCGTCGTCAGCATCAAAGAGAGGATTAGAGAAAGTTGTAAAATTATCACAAATGGGCACATCACCCTTACTTTCGATATCAAAAAAATCCTCAGACTCACTTGGGATTGGGACAGGGTTCTTAACACTAGACTTTATTAATTCGTCTGATTCTGTTTCCGGAATTGTGCTAAGATGCTCGTTCCCCATACTTAGAGAGTTATCGAGCTCCTTGGTTGGTAAGACGGGTGTGATTGCAATAGCTATACTCCTCGTCCATCATCTTCAATTTATAAAAGGGCAGGACATCCCAGTTTGAGTATAATATAATTGTAAGATCCTCACTGATAATTTGCAATCTCTTAAGAAGTTAATGAAGCTATTCTTGTAAAATCCTTGGTTGATGTTGCTTTTCATCTACAAGCATGAATTATTTCAAAAAATTTTTCTCCCAAGCTAGCATTTAAAACCTTGGCGTTTCTCTAAAAGATATACGATTAAACTTCTTTAAAAAGGTTTGTATAGATTTCATTTGGTTTTCTCTGGCTTGCAAAATTTCCACACTCGTTTCTTGAGGAGGTTGATGAATGATGGGAAACTGCGAGGGTTGAAATTGTTCAAAACCGAAATAATTAGAATTATAGAAATTTTAGTTCATCGGTTGACACTGGAAAGTCTCATGAGGACCCCCGCAGTTCTCACAACAAAGAAGTTGTTGTGGTAAACTCCATGAATCTTGTAGATAATAATTATCACCAAAGTTTTGATTGTAGCTTGGTTCCTGCTCATAGATAAATGGTACCCGTGGTGGACAATCATAACTGTTGATCCCAATCCTAGACCAATTCTTTACCTTGTAAAGAGTATGTTACCTTGGATAAATCCAAAATAACAATAGTAGAAACTTTGCTTTGTATATCAAAGAGTATGCGGAATCTACTCTTTAATTTCTAGAAGATATATCAATGAAATAGTAATCTTGAAGGAATGTAATCACACGATGTATACAAAAGCTTCTTTTTTATTAATGTTAATAATACGAGTACTCTATCTTTTGTACTGGGTTACAACCTTTAAAGCTTACAAGACTCTTTATCTTTGTGATCTGTGTATGTATGTTGTGAATACTAGATGTGATAGACGTGCTTATTGAGATGTCTCAACTAATGCCCTTGAGCTCCTTTTATAGACTAAGGAGTTAGTCGGCCTTACAATTTTATTACTAAGAATCTCACTAGCAGCCTTAACATTACTACTAGCAGCACTAACTACTTAGCTTATATTTCAGTCTTCAACTCTGAGCAGTCTTAACTTCAACTAACAGCAGTAACTTTACACTAACAGTACTAAATTATACTAACAGCAGTAACTAGCAGTGGTAACTTTATACTACCAGTACTAACTACTTAGCATAATTTCCATTATGTACCTGAGCAGTAGTAACTCTAAGAATCCTTGAAGTCTTTTAAGTCCCAACAATCCTCCCCTAAACTTGATGTTCATCTTCTGAATCTTTAAGTTTCTTTGTTAAAAGTCTTCATCAGTATCAGGAAGATGCATTCAAACCTTTTATTGACCCTTTTGCTGCTTTACCATAAGCTTGAGCAGTTGATAGCACATCTCATTAAAATGATCAGTTTGAAGTTTCTTGTTTAGCATATTGGTGATTGTTATTGGTGTGAGGGGATATCTCTTTTCAACTAACATGAAGATGTGCACATTTCCAAACCTTACAAAGTGCACTCCACATGAATCATACAATTTCCAAACATTCACTGTATATCCTTGTAGATTTCTCCATACTTCACTTCTAATGTCTGGTTCAAACATGACTTTTAAATCTCCCAACAACACTCTTTCATGTTCATCTTCAGGCCTTGTATCACCATGCTTTGTTTTGACTAACTTCCAAAGAGTCTCCAAATCTTCTCTGTCAATATCTTGAAGCATCCTAATCATTGAAGAATATCTCTTGGAACTTCCATCTGCTCTTATCAACTGATAATGTACCAACATACCTTCTTTATGAAGCTTGTAATCAATAATCACTGGTAGTTTGGTAGCAAGTGGTATAGCATCAATTGCTATATCATCATCCTTTTTAATCACCAAATGCTTCATTAACTCACCTTCATCATCTTCACTAGCTTCATCAACTTCATCTGACTCTTTGTCTTCCTCCATTCTTTGTTTCTTTGAGGATTCTTGTTGTTGCTCTTTTCCTGCTCTTTTCCTTCCAAGCATCTTCTTTCTGCTGCCTTTAGCTGTTTCCTCACTACCTTCTACCTTCTTTTCTTTGCTTTCCTGTACCTCAGAACCCATAGCCACAAAGGTATTTACCCTCTTCATTTCCTTGTCAAACAACTTTTGAATTTCATCAAAACTCTTTCCCTTCAGCTGTTTGTATGTGTATCCACCCATGTGCTTAAGATAGGTAGACATTTGAGTTCTCTTTTGTGCCTTAGTAGGAGGTATGTTTCTCTTTTCTTGTGCTCTGAGTGCAGCAAAATGTTTTCTTCTTTTCTCCATTAGTTCCATAAATAGTTTTCCTTTTTCCTCATCTGTCAACTCCTCTCTTTCTTTTGATTGAAGTCTTTCAGCCAGCAATCTATCAGCTTCCATCATAGCTTGTGTATTTTCCCATGACTCAATCAATGCTATGTTAGCTTCTTCTTCTTGTTTCCTTGCTAGCTTTTGTTCTTCTATTAATTCAGCATCCAACTTAGCTTGAATATCTCTTGCAATTTGTTCATCAAGAGCAATTTGATCTTTTCTTTTTAAAGGAACTTCAGGTTCAACCATGATACATTTTCCTTTGTCTTTAGAAATTGAAGGTTGTGCCTCTTGTGGAACTCTGAACTCACTTGGCTCCTGTACTACTACCCCTTTAGCCTTGGGTCTTGTAGTTGTTGTTGTTGTAGCAGCAGTAGTAACAACTTTAGGCTTAGCTGCTTTGATCTGAATAAGTGTCTGAGCCAAAGTGATTTCCTCAATAGTTGTAGGAGCAACACTATCTTCAACACTAGCAGTAGTAACTGCTTCACCAGCAGTACTATCATCAAGCTTAGTACTTTGTTCATCTTTCTCATCAACTTTTGCTTCCACAGGCATCTCATCAGCATCCAAAACTCCAGTATCAAACATTAATTCATCATCCTGTCTTTCTTGAGTTTCATCAACTAAAGTTACCTCAACATCAGCATCAATATCTGTAATACTCCTCCCATGTTTGAATGTGTCACACCCCTAGACAGGGCCTGGACGGAATACGTGTCCGGAGGCGTGACTTTATTAAGAATCTCAAGTACAAAGCATAAAGAACGACCTCTAAGGGTACGTTTTGAAAAATAAACACCGTTGCAAGGTTTTAAAATAATAATAATAAGTTTTACATCGATTAAATTTAAAAGATTCAAAGTTAAAATGCGGAAGCTTAAATAAGTTCAACAACGGTATTTAAAGACATAGATAAATCTCTGGTAAACGGTACAGCAAATAGTCTACACATAAGTCAACAACCGCATCCATGCTAAGCACCTGAGAAAAACATGCTTAAAACGTCAACATAAAGTTGAGTGAATTCATAGGTATTTAGTTCAGAAAACTTTATTATAGTAGACCACAATATAACAAGACCGTATGCCGCAGATATAACAATACAACTTTCAATAAAAACTATTTACGTTTGCACCAAGCTCATGATACTGAAGCTAATTACGCAAGTTAGCATTAACCAATTCTATAAGTTTTTGTTGCCTTTCCAGGTGTCCACAAAAGACAACCAAACCAGTACGACATGACATATATCCGTTATCGGGCGCCCCCGAGGGTAGATGAGCGCTACTCCCACCCGGAAAAATATGATAATTAGTCCCAATAGATCTATTTATTCATTCGCGCTCCCTCGACCGGTCCTCCAGTCAAGAGATTGACAGTTCATGATAGTTCGGGCAGTAGTGGTCTAACAGCTACTTAGGCAACACGTAACAAGGAAAATCCTCACTTAAGTACTTGTGTCAGTTTTTAAAACAAGCACTGTTTCTCACCCCATGTTATTAAAACATTATAAAACGTGTAAAAGAGTGGGGCTATGAAACTCACCTTATGCGGGTAGTGGATCAAAAGAAATCAATCAAGTGAAATAAATCTCACGGTTTTTCTAGCGACAACCTATCATATAGTCATCGTTTAAAGAATGAATGTACAACGATAACGTCTTAACACACAGAACTGATCATCCGATCAGAAGTAGAACCGGCGTATCCCTTTTTAAAACATACTTTCGAAAGTTATAAGTTTTGACAAGTCTTGATGTTTTAAAACATCTTCAAAAATATTTCGTCTTTTAGTGTATTTCGTCTTTTAGTGTCTTTCATCTTTTAGTACATTTCGTCTTTTAGTGTATTTCGTCTTTTAGTGTCCCGACACATCAACGTTGACTCAATAACTAAAAATGTTGACCTAAACTCGACACTTACGTTTTTCTACATTTTATCATAAGTTTGATAATAAAAGTATATTTTCGACGCTTTTATAAAGTTTACGAAATTTCGGCATGACCTTTCTAAAAATATCGACTTTCCATTTTTATCAACCTCGACTCGTGAAAATATCCGTTTTACAAAATAGTCACAACGAACTTTTATGCACAAAAGTACAACTACTTTTTATGTTCTTCCATTTTTATCTAAAAATATTTAACTTTGAGACTTGTGGTTTTATAGAAAAACTAGATAATGATTTTCACAACGATCCGCTTTGTACACCTTGTTCGGAATGATCATACGAATGCAAAAGTACAACTTATTTATGAAAAATAAAGATGACTTACAAAGAAACACGACGAAAGGTAGATTAGAAATCAAAGAACAACCCAAACGTTGTTTTACAAACTACCCGGATGAACTAACAATCAACACGAACAATATATCTTCAAGTGGATGATCAAAAATCAAAGACAAGTGGAGTTGGGTGTGGGTTTTGGTTCGGCAAAAAGAGAGAAAAAGAAAGAAAAGATAAGTGAAGTTTATGTGTGTGTGAAATGAATATGAATGAATGTGTATCTTGTGTATATAACTAGCCAAAACCACACACAATGCTAGTGTGTGTGTAAGTGTACCGAAAATGGGACAAAGAGACCTTAGGGGACCAATATGATCTTCAAATGGGAGCTTAGGAAAGGACATGGTGCAAGCCTTTAAGTAGGAAATTAGTTAGGTTGTTAACTTGTAGCAAAATTCAAAAAAAAGAAGATCCCATGCTAAGCATATGTGTGTGACCGGTTGTGGACAAGCAAAGAGGGGGACCAAAAATATTTTTCCCACTTTCTAGGATCATAGTGCTAGTTGGTGAATTAATTTCTAAGGCTATGCATGATCATGTATAAGTTTAAATTAAATACGAAGCACGTAAGTAACGAAACGAGTAACGGTAACACGAAAAATTATGAAATTTTAAATATTGCTTAAAAACATAAAAACGCGGATATTGCCAAAATACTACAACGTTTGGTGTCCCGGTTCGCTCCCGGAGACGATTCTCAGATAATAACGAAACAACTTCCCGGTTAAACGGTAAAGCTAAACGAAACATTTAAAAATTCAAATTGCTACACGGAAACGGCTAACTTATTGAACGGAAATTCTCGGGTTGTCACACTGAGTTTTTGTAGCATCTGAATAATCTTTGGCATTAGATTTAGTGTAAAAAGTGTCTTAAGGTCATAACATGCTAATAGAATGGTTAGGATTGAATTTTGAATAAACTCGGAAGTACATTATCGAATCTGTTAGTTTACCGAGTTTACTTTCTTGTGCACAGGTTAATTGTAAAAATCGGTAAAGTCAACTGGTCAAAATCGATAGTCAACAAAAGTCAAATTCAGTAAAGGTTAATGGTGAAAATCAATTTAATTATTTGTGGTTATGTGAAAAAGTTTTGTAATAATGTTGTTGCTTCATGATTGTAATGCTTACTGTGTGAATATCTAAGAAAAACAAAACGATCAGTTTCTAATGTGCTAAAAATCTGACAAATAATTTTGATCAATGTTTTCATGAATTCTATGCTATGGATCATATATATATATTCGTAATTGTTTAAGTGGACTAAGTCATGTCCGGTTTTGACCGTTTTCTGCAATGAACAGAATGAGGAGTGAGTGACTTAGTGTCCATTCAATTATTGAATTAGATGTGTTTGTATTCATGGTTAAGGCTTCATAATCAAATGTAAAAGAATCAAAGTTTTTATAAATATGTTAATTTCAAATCTTAATTGTTTAAGTGGACTAAGACATGCCCGGCTACGGCCATTTTTTGCAATGAACAGAATGAGGAGTGAGTGTCTTAGTGTCCATTCAGTTGTGGGTTTGTGATTACATGAAAAGTTTTGTCACATGATTTTTGAAAAAGTTCTCAAAATCTATTTTATGGTGAGGATTTTCTAAAAACAGAAAGAGAGAGCTAAATCCATACGCGAAAAAGCAAATCAAAAGTGTGTTCGAAAAAGAAATGCCAGAACACACAAAAATGGTAAATAAAATGAAAGTTATAAGAACATAAAGAGTTAAAATAGACCTTATGAGGTATGATGATCATGTGTTTAGCCTTAAAACCCAAGCTTGCACTTAAGAAAACCCTTATTTTCTTAACAAAAACCCTAGCTTCCTTTTCTTGATTAATACTTGAAAAAGGTTAGCCAATGCTTGGAAACACCTTAGAATGTCTTAGGAATGATGTATGTAGATGTGTATAGGTTGTAGAAAATTTGATATAGATTATGTATTAAGGGGGGGTTGAGCCGTGGGCTAAAAGAGAGCCAAAAGGGTTGTTTTTGGTGATTTCTAGTTAAGTGTTTTGCTATCTATGTTTACTTGCAATGCATACTAGTATATATATGGTAAGCCTAGTCAAAAGAATGCAATAGTTGGTCAAGAAACATGAGGAGGGTCTTAGGGAAGACTCTTGGTCAAAGGGAACAAGGTATGGGGGGTTTTAATGGTGTAGAAAATGTATAAAGACCATTCTTGACCAAATTTGATATTTCTTTGAATAATTAGCCATGAATTCGGTTATGGCAAGAGATATATGATATATTTGAGTTAATTTTATGTATTGGGTATAAAAGTGGGTATTTGTTGAAGCGCAGAAAAGTTTTGGTGGTTCCGGGAATGCCTAAACGCAATTTATCGCGAAACGTATACACTTTACGTATCCAATAAAAATAAAATAAACAAAGTTAATAATTATACTCAAAATAATTACTTAACACTTGCTTGATGTAAACATTTATTTGTTTGGTGTCCGTTTACGCTAAACGATAATTTTTAACTTACGCGATTTAACTATTAAAAATAAAAGTAAACCCGTACGAGAAAGAAAAATAAATAATTAGTAAAATAGATGACGTCGTAAAAGACCTGAAAATATGAAATGTTACATACTCTCTTTTAAAATTAAGCTTAGTGATTAACCGTTTGAGAAAACATTTATTATCATAAATCAATCTTCTCACGCTTAGAATAAATCTTCTTACAACACTTCCCCCTAGTATCTTAAATGACGCATACTTAAAATTAACAAGATATCTCCACCCCTATGTAGTTGAAATAGAGCACCCGAAAGTAACAAGATAAACACTGATTTTCTCTCCGGTTATGACATTTGCCATCCCGAAATGACCCTAAAATGAGAATAGGGTATGAATTATATCACGTGTACTCATTATCTTTCTTGTATATCTATTCCTTCCCCTTGGTGGTTTCGATACCTCGGAATCAGCAAAACCTAGTATGCACATATACTTGAGATCGTGTTCGAAGAATTGATAAGCTTAAATCTATTCCGTGAGAATCAACTAAGTCTTAAATTGCAAATAAGTCCTTAAAATTTAAAATAAATGACATCTAAAGCTCTTATAGTTAACATAAATTAACTCCTCTTAAAAATGTTATCCGTCATTATCCAAAATATTATTCGTCTATTCCGTGACTTAATTTGAAAGACCGTTTTAAAAGATTATTTGATGAAAATTTATCCCCCTCAAATAATGACCCGTTTTCTATTTAAAGAGTTGTTGTCATTGTTTGAGTGGTCGAATTGTCTTTGAAAATCTTTTTGTTATTACTGACAACACTGATTCATTGTGAAGACAACCTTTTACCAATAAAAATAAGATTTCTCTTATTTTGACAAAGAAATGCACTGACACGTACACTTATGGAATAAAGGAAGCACGGGTTGTGTTGCAAAGTAAACACAAGCCTTTGCATGGTCATTAAGTAGACCATGCCCGAGAATAAATTCCCGTTGAGAGGTCAAGTTTTCTTTTTGAAAAACTTGCCTTTAAGATGATGACCGGGTTGCTATCTAAAATAATAGCAAGTCATTTGACATGTTTTGAAAACATTTGGAACTTCTGCTCGAACTTCATTTACAGCCTTGTATCATTATTGAATGTTATTTCTAAGACCGTAAATGTTATTGATTTTTAGAAGACACGCCATTATTACCTCTTTTTATATTTTTCTCATTTTTTAATTTTTTTCTTTGGTTTTATATATTTTATATTTTTGTATTTTGATTTTATAAAAGTTTTCTGAAAAATAAAAAATCTTTTTGGTTTTTATTGGTTTTTAATATATATACATATGATACAAGGATATCAGAATAGGTACCACCACTATTCTTTAGCTTCATCTGCCAACTGTTTCAGTGTCTCAGGCGTAAAACTTCGCATTCCCAGCTTGTTGATCAGAAATTCAATTATTTCTTTGCATAGGGGTTTAGTGAAGATGTCCGCTAGCTTATATTCCGTGTTGACAAAGTAAAGCTCTACTACTTCATTCTCCACTTGCTCTTTGATAAGGTGGAATCTGATGTCAATATGCTTTGATCGAGAATGTTGAACATTGTTGCAGCATAAGGCAATAGCGCTTTTATTATCACAGTACATTAGAATTTTATTAAATCCAAGACCATAGTCGGTAAGCTGTGATCTCATCCAAAGGACTTGAGCACAACAGCCAGACAAGGCTATATATTCAGCTTCTATATTGGATATCGCAGCGCTTTTCTGCCTTTTGATGACCAGCTAACAAGTCTGTCTCCTAATAATTGCATACTTCCAGATGTACTTCGTTTAGTATCTTGGCAACCCGCGTGATCAGCGTCTGCATAAGCTGTTAGAACAATAAAAGAATCCTTTGGATACCAGAGTCCCCTATTTACGGTTCCTCATAGGTATTTAAAGATTCTTTTTACAACATGTAAGTGCTTTTCGGTAGGCTTTGCCTGATACCGGGCACACATGCATACAGCAAATGTTAGGTCTGGTCTACTGGCTGTAAGATACATGAGGGTGCCAACCATTCCACGATAGTGTGTAGGGTCAATGGTTTTCCCTTGTGGATCTTCATCCAGTTTGGATTTCTCCACCATGGGAGCATCCACGGGGTCGCTAGATTCCATACCATATTTTTTCAATGATTCTAGAGCATATTTAGACTAGTTTAAAAAGATGCCTCTGGGACTTTGTGAAATCTGTAGTCCTAGAAAAAATTATATTTTGCCCATCATCGACATCTTAAACTTTGAACAAATTATTTTTGAAAATTGGTCACATAATTCAGGTGTAGTAGACGCAAAGATTATATCATCAACATAGATTTGTACCAAGAGAATATCTTTGCCTTGTCTTCTGATGAACAATGTGGGATCCATGGTTCCTTTAGAGAATTTCTGAGAGAGTAGAAACTTCGACAGTAGATCGTACCACGCGCAAGGAGCTTGTTTCAACCCATAGAGAGCCTTCTTAAGCTTATACACATGATTCAGATTGTCTTGATCCACAAACCCGTCCAGTTGGTTGACATAAACTTCTTCGCGCAGAATGCCGTTCAAGAATGTCGTCTTAACATCCATTTGGTAGACGATCATATTCATGTGAGCAGCATATGCGAGAAAAATTCGAATAACTGATAACGCTCCAAATATACATAAAATATCCCTCAGAAATACACTAAATATATACGTTAACGCATGAAATATAGCAAAGTTTGCTTGTTTGTTGTGTAATATTCAATTCAGGACCAAAAGTGATGAAACGGCCTAACAATGCAAAGAAATCCAGTTAAAATGCACTAACGGTCGTTACAAGAAGGATCTAGAAGAAAAATTAAAGAGGAGTTAATTATTAAAGCCAAAGTGCGGCGCATAATATATTTTGTGCGACATACTTCTAAACGAATTGAATGCCATTTAATTAATCACCAAGTGTGGCGCACAATTTCTTGTGTGTGGCGCACTTTCATGTCAGTTACTCCCAAATCATAAATGATTGCAATGATTGCAATGATTGTGCAACCTTTCACTCCCCCAAATTATGCAACTAAAGACCCATCCTCAAATATAAATACAACATGAATTTTAAAGGAAATCATCACTCAAATCATTCCATTCGCATCTTTCAATCATCAATCACAAGTTCTAGTAGTTTTAGTAGTTCTAAGGAGGTTTTGAAGGGTAACCACCACCTTCATCACTTTCCTGGTAAAGAAGCAGGAAAACCCTCAGAAGGTTAGAGTTGCTAGTGTTACTATAGTCAACTGTTACATTGTTCTTGGAAGGCATTGTAAGGTTTTGAACATCTACTCTTGAAATATTGGTAAAAACATGTTTCTATCTTTTGATAATATGAATGTTGAATTCACCATGATTGTTATATGTGTTGTTATTATGATTGTTGAGTAGATTAACATGTTTGGTTAGGAGCTACATGATTATTATGGATCAAACTTGACTTTTGAATGAGCTTTTGGTATGAATAATATAAGTTTGATGCTTTTGAACTTGGACTATTTAATCTTCGTGTGATCACCATTTATTCCGGATATAGGTCGAAAGACTCCGGTTAAATGATTGATTTGCAAGTTGTATGTCTATGACAACTAGACCTTAGCCTTGTGAGGATTGGCTAAGTAAACGAACATTAAACCAAGTACAAAAGGGTTTAACGCTAAGCCATATGTCTAACGAACTTGGCTTAGCAAGCTTATACTACTCATTATCAAACACGAATTACACTTAAAGCATTTTTCATAATAAAAGATAAAGGCCGAAAGGGATTTTCATTATGAATAATAGATTATCTTTCTAATTAATTAAACATTCTTAAATCGATTATAATTTCATTCGTGAATCATTCATCTACTCAAGTTTGTCCATAACGTTTCTTGTTTCTTAACCAAATATGTCCTTTATTTCTTGAATCAAATCATTATCTTTAGATCCATGACAGTCTATAAGATAAGTACCTTTTCATAATTTTATTGACTATTTCTTAGAATACCCAATCCCGTGGAACGAACTGGTCTTACCTAAAAAGATTATACTACATACGTGGGTTATACTTTTACCCGTGTGTTTCCCTATAATAAATCGGTACTATGAGTCATTATAAATTTAAAACTTTTGAAACACATCAAAGTTTTTGGCGCCGCTGCCGGGGATTGATTTTATTCTTGAATTAGTCGTTATAATTTTACAAACCAAAATTTTCAAACTCGCCGTACAGTTTTCTGGCAAACTGACCAAGATTTCTTCAGAAAGTGCACCGCGCAAAGTTTTTATGCGCCGATGTTTCTGCAAAATTCAGAAAGTACGTCGTACTTTTATCAAGTACGCTGCACTTCCTGCCCCTTTTACAAAAACAAAATCAGTTTAAAGAGAGAAAAAAAACAAAAACAACAAACCCCAAAACCCGTAATTGTAATTTAACCATTTTGAAAATGTGGAGTTTATTCTTTGTGTTCATAATTGTCAACAACTTGTATTATCATAATTCATACATTAAAATTAAAAAAACCAAAAAGAAATGTTTGATGCATTGCTTGTTTAAATTTATAAATGCCTATGTGTATTTCTTATTTTCCAAGTGTTGCCTGTTTGACTTTAATATTAAGCATAATAAGAAAATTAAAAATACAAAAATTAAAAATTTTAAAAGTCTTAAAATTCAGGAAGTACGCTGCACTTCTTATGAAGTGTGCCGCACTTTCCTGCCTAAAACCAAACAGATTGGTTGTTTCTTCGTTTTTGAACGAAAATCGCTTGCATTAAAAAATTATATTTGTTTATTGATAATTTGTAAGTGTAAAAAGGTATTGCTATTTGTTTTAACTAACCCGCTAATGGTTGTTTTAATGTTGTCTCATTCTATAAGAATTATGGACCCAAATTCAAGTCTTGGAAGGATTTGTTTAGGAGATGATATGATCGTAATCTCGAGTGATAAAGCTGAAGGGTCAGGAGATTGGAATTCTTTAGAGTATCAAGACACAGCTGTTAGCAAAGGAAAGGAAGTCATTAACGGACTAAGTTTCAATATGATGGAAACAGATGAGATTAGTGAACGGTACATTGCTCAATGTTTCGTGAATGGTTTGAAAGAATTTGATGGTGAAATTAACTTAGCATTTGATGAGAACCTAATATCAAATGAGTTCGCAGTTAAGTTGTGTTTGGACTATGAGGTAAAGAAAGGAAAAAAGTTGGTTAAAAAGAGCTTATTGTTGCTTTAAAAAGAGAGTTCTACTTTGTAAATTCATCATAAACCATGAAGAAGATGATTTTATACCCGAAGTCATTTTGAGAAGATCATTCCTAAGACTATCTCATGGAATTGTTGATTTTGGTAATGGGGTGATCACCATTTATCCCGAACTGGATCCATTTGAGGATGATTCCGAGAAAACAGGAAAGAGCTCAAACGATTGGGATCAATGACTCGATTTCAATTTTGATGATGTGCCAAAATCCGGAGAAGAACTTCCTCCGTTTGTATGCAAGACGGGGAAGAGCAACCGTAACAAGAAAAGAGCAATGGAGAAATTTAATCTATTCTATCAAGATGTTGGACCATCCACGTCAGCTAGAAGACATTTGACCCAAGAAGAAGCGGCAAAAGAGGAATTGGCAATCATGATTAGCCAAAGATATGCTTTGTTGGAAGAAGAGAGGTCTGTGATCGAAACTATGGCCTATAATGACAAATATAAGATGATACTAGGTGAAATCTAGAAAGATAAGGTAGAATTGGATGGAAATACTGTGAAAGAAGATGAAGATGCAGTAAAAAGAATTAAAGGTGAAGCTTTAAAGGAAAAAAAAGATCCTTGTGCATTTATATTCCCTATAAGACTCGAAGGGAAAGTTAACGACAATGCACTAGCAGATACTGGATCGGACATTAACACCATGCCTTATCGAATCTTTGAAACATTAAGAAGGGAAGATATGAAGAAGGTTGATAGGGGAATAACAATGATAGATCATACTCAGGCGGAAGCAATGGGAAAGCTATCTAATGTTCTTTGTCGAGTAGGAGTGATTACAATAATCGCAAAATTCATCATCCTGGATATACCAATCGACCGTGACGCACCAATTGTGGTTGGTCGGGGATTCCTACGTACGATTGGTAGTTTACTTAACACCTCGGAAAGAATTTTCTCAACCTTTGATGGAATCTGTCATCAAACCTTCCGAGCTGCGAGATTCGGCATTCTGAGAACAGCTAAAAGTGATAGTGATGATGAAGAGGAATATGTGATCAAGAGAAATAAGTTTGGGGCACCAATATATGGCCCAAGACCTGCTCCGTATCTAAACTGTGCTAATCTAGAGGATCGATCATCAGCTATACAAGCAGTAACAAACCCATTTAGAAAATAGAAAGCAATTAGCCTCCTTGGTTCATTACCCGTACCACTTAAGCAAGTCAACTGGAAGCCTGATTATAAAGGCTCGTATACGAAAGAAGAAGAAGCGACAGGGCAGTGGCGGACGGAAATAAGACTAACTAATCCGTATGGGAACATCTATTTACAAGGGTTCACAACAAATAAAACGGACTAAAATTATCAAAGTACCACAAGTTGAGTGATATCATGTCACCCAACTGGTTTATGGAATATTATATCAGCTTGGAATAAAGGAGTAGCTATATACTCCCTCTCTATGTTTATGTTATGTTTTTATAAAAATAAAAATCATATGTATAAATCCATAATGGATTACACTTGATGTAAGGATGTTAATCCAATATTTGATATATATTAAGCTAATGTGATGGATTGAGTTCATGTTTTAATTATGTGTATAATATAAGATTGTGTAATAAAAAATAATATATATATATATATATAAAGTACGCCGCACTTAGGGTAAGTGCGCCGCACTTTTGCGCAAATTTCCTTGATAAAACTTCCCAAACACGATTTCAACCATTTATAAAGATTTTCTCACACACACTCAAACACAAAACCGCCGGGTTTCTATCAAAAACAAAGAAGAAATATCAAAAATCAATCCATCAACCTTGTAATCATGCCTAGGGTATGTTAATTTCATTCTTTAGACTTGATTATCATTAATTTCTTTAAATTATTATACATTAGGATTTATAATAATTAAGATTAGGAAAACCTTAATCCCTATTTTATATGAACAATTAAACCTTAGAATTATGATATTTAGAAGCTATTTTACACATGCATGCTTAATATTTGATTAAATCTGATAATTACTGTTCATATTATGAATTTATAATTAAAATAAATGATGAAAATTCGAAATTATTCTTTTCCAGCCCAGAAAGTACGCCGGTTTTGTCCAATAGCAAAAAAATCAATCCATCAACCTTGTAATCATGCCTAGGGTATGTTGATTTCATTTCTTAAACTTGTTTATTATTAATTCGTTTAATTCTTGATTATTAGGGTTGTGTATAATTAGATTAGTAAAACCTTAATCCCTATTTTATATGAGCAATTAAACCTTAGAATTGTGATATTTAGAAGCTATTTTACACATACATGCTTAATATTTGATTAAATCTGATAATTATTGTTCATGTTATGAATTTATAATTAAGATAAATGATGAAAATTCGAAATTATTCTTTTCCAGCCTATAAAGTACGCCGGTTTTGTCCCAAAACCGCTGCACTTTTCCCTTGTTCTCCAGAAAGTACGTCGCACTTTAGGGAAGTGCGCCGCACTTTCTATCTCAGAAAGTAACATAATGTTTCTAAAACCATCAAAACACTCGCCAATCATGCTAAATCATTTCTAACATAACCATAACTTTATTGTTGATTGTTTTTTATGTGTAGACTTCAGGAACTCACAACGGAGAAGCCGGATCGTCACAATCCAAACGCTCAAGAAATGAAAACGTGGAAGAGTTATTGCTTCCACAAGTTCATCACGAGTTTTTACTATGGGAAGGATGTACCCGAGATGCTAAGTCTAGGTACAATACCAGATTGGCCCAATTGCTCCCTAGACACATTTACTCACCGTGTATCGTAAGCTGGGATGTGTTGAACTGAATGGGTTGCGATGGGGAAATTGATGATATGTTAAGAATTAGGGTACGAGAAGCTGAATCAGAGGAAGAGATATTTACTTCGGTGGCTTGGATTAGAGCTTTTAATATCAATGAGCCGATTTATGCCGAACTTTGCCATGAGTTTTATTCTACTTATGAGTTTGATGAAGTATGTGCTGATGATGAGTTGCAGTCAAAGAAGATCATCAAGTTTAGACTTGGTGGACGAGCCCACAGTTTGACTTTATTAGAGTTTGCTCGTAGATTGGGATTATATCAAGCAGTTGAGCTAGAGGAGGATGGTTTCAATGTTTACTTTGAAGGAGGTTTACGTAGTGATGATAATTTTAATGCTACGAATTATTGGTTGAGCATTAGTCGAGAGGAAAACCTTAGTTTGTCTAGGAGTCATACTTCTACTATCAAGAACCTAATTTTGAGGGTGATCAACAAAATGATCACTTATGGTTTGTGTCAGAGGACGACTGGGTATGACAAGGTGCAGAAGAATGATTTATGGCTTTTGAGTTTGTTTGATGCTAGACATCAAAATGGATATGCAAATGTAGCTTGGGTGATTGCAAAATGGATGAAGAGAAAAGGAGTTGGGACTCAGAAAGAGAGTCAAATTTGCTGTGGACAGTTTATTTCAAAGCTTGCTAGAAAATGCAGGGTGTTAACTGAGGATGTGGTGAGGAGTCTGAGTGCTCCAATTTATTGTAGGGATTTGGATACAACTACACTTAGAGATTTGATCGATTCTGATGGTAAACTTATTCCTGAAGATCCACAACTGGGTGTACCTAGAGTTGGTATCCCTAGACCTCCGAGAGCATCTATGCAGGACTTATATGATAGGATGGGTCGTATGGAGATACGTCAGGATGCGATAGAGCGGATGAAGTATAGGCAGTCATATCACTAGGACATGTATCATGGAGAGTTTGAGCATAAGATTGGGGTTTATAGTGTTCCACTGCAGGGAGCCTACAACCCACCTGGTTATGCCCAACCACAGTATGACCAGTACTATCAGCAGTACCCACCTCCGCCACCATAGTACCAGCCACAGCAGCAGCAGGATGATGACAAGTAGTGTCGAGATGACATGAGTTAGTTACGTGACTGCATGTTTAGGTCACGTGTGTTTAAAAAACAAGAGTAAATTGCAAAAATGGTATTTGTGGTTTGGCTAAATTGCAGATTTGGTCCGTCAAATTTTAAAATTACAAAAAGGTCCTTATTTTCAAGGTTTTGTTTCACGTTTGGTCTTTTGTCGACTTGAAATGACAAAAATACCTCTCTGCAATTTGGCTAAACCACAAGGACCATTTTTGCAATAACAAACAAAATTAAAAATAAAAAAAATCTGTAAGAAATTTTTTTATTTATTTTTTTTATTTCGGTTTCAGTTTACGAGCAATAGTAAAAAAAGAAATTTAAATAAATTTATTTTTTTTATTTCGGTTTTAGTTTAAGAGCAATAATTTAAAAAAAATAAAAAAATTTAAATTTTTTTTATTTCGATTTCTGTTTACGAGCAATAATAAAAAAATTAAAAATTAAAAATTTTTTTATTTCGGTTTTAGTTTACGAGCAATAATAAAAAAAATTAATTTTTTTTCGGTTTCAGATTACAAACAATAATAAAAAAAATTTAAAAATTATTAATTTTTTATTTCGGTTTCAGTTTACGAGTAATAATAAAAAAAATTATTTTTTAAAATTTTTTTTATGTCGGTTTCAATTTACGAGCAATAATAAAAAAAATTTAAAAATTTAATTTTTTTTTATTTCGGTTTCTGTTTACGAGCAATAATAAAAAAAAAATTTAAAATTTAAATTTTTTTTATTATTGCTCGTAAACTGAAACCGAAATAAAAAAATAATAATTTTTTTTTAATTCTTTTTATTATTGCTCGTAAACTGAAACCGAATTTTTTTTTTTTTAAGTTTTAATTTTTTTTATTATTGCTTGTAAACTAAAACCGAAATTAAAAAAAAATTAAATTTTTTTAATTTTTTTTATTATTGCTCGTAAACTGAAACCGAAATAAAAATTATTAAAAAAAAATTCTTACAGATTTTTTTTTAATTTTTAATTTTTTTTATTATTGCAAAAATGGTCCTTATGGTTTGGTCAAATTGCAGAGGGGTATTTTAGTCATTTCAAGTCGACAAAGGACCAAAAGTAGAACCAAACCTTCAAAATAAGGACGTTTTTTGCAATTTTAAAATTTGACGGACCAAATCTGCAATTTGGCCAAACCACAAGGACCATTTTTGCATTTTACTCCAAAAACAATTTAAAAACATTATTATTATTATCATTATGGTGTGTAAAATGCCTCTGTTGGCATTTAAAAACAATATTATCGTACTCTATTATTATTAATCTATTAGGAATATTATTACTTCGTATGTGCTATGCAATGTCTACATTCTTTAACAGGTAAAGACAAAAGACGAATTGGCGCGAAGAAAATTTTTTAAAATATCAATCGCAATTGAAAAGTATATCTCACTTTTCCATTTTATCTTTTCTCTATAATATTTTCACATTGAGGACAATGCTCATATTAAGTATGGAGGGGGGAGATAAACTGGAAATTTTTAAAAAAATAGTAATATATTTTTGAAAAAAAACACTTTATTGGTCACATTCAAGCAATCTGACTCTCGATTGATAACATTACTAGCATATTTATACCACCCAGAAAAAATTGTGAGGATTAGATTTTAAGGATTAAGGTATCCATTTTTGATACCTAAGATGATTTTATATTTAGCTTTCTCGAGTTAAGGAGTGAGCAATTGCAAATATCTCACCCGTCGTTACGGCTGTGTATTTGTAGTTTTGTCGCCTTTTCTGGAGCATTGGTATCGATTTAAATTATATGAGTGTGCCGGTGATTTGTTAATTCTAGAACTTGTGCTTGAAATCTTTATGAGACCGCAGTAGGAACACGTTCGCGTGTTATAAACATTTACTATTTAAGATGTGATAAAAATATAAATATAAGTAAACAATACATTTTGTTTGAAAAGATTTTTAACTAAATTATTTGAAATTTTATCCGTTCAAATTAAAGAGCTCAAGTATTGCTATTTTATGCAAATGAAGTGTGTTGATCTTAAGTATGGGGGAGGGGAAGCAAGTTTCCCCCAAATGAAAAATTGGTCAAAAAGAAGATATATATATATATATATATATATATATATATATATATATATATATATATATATATATATATATATATATATATATATATATATATAATATATATATATATTATATATATATATATATATATATATATATATATATATATATATAGCAGAATCCAGTGATAAGTAAATTAAAATAAGAAGTGGTGATAAGTGACTAAAAACCACAAAATTGAGATGCAACGACTTACATCCCAGATGCATTTTTTATTCATCAATAATGCTACCATTTTGAGTTTCGAAAGTTAATTTGATGTTAGATGGTGCAAATTGGTTTTTATGATTTGGCACAATGCAAGGAGCAAAAAAACAAAGAATCATAAAATGCATCTAATATACGTAAATTGCGATCTAATTAAAAGCTAGAAAACACAATATGATGCGATATAAAATGCCATCTAGATTATAGATATGCATCAAATTAATTCGTGCATCTCGGATATGCGGTTATAGTTACTTCTTATCCTTCTTATTTTAAGAAAACTTCTCATTTGATCCTAACTATATATATATATATATATATATATATATATATATATATGAGAAGAAGAAGGATGATATAAGTGAATAGTTGGTTAAATTACGGATAAAATGGATTATAATTTATTTATAAACCTTTCTCAACAAATAATAAATATTATCACTAAATTTTTTTACCTCTTTCGACGTTTATGTTTGGTGCTTACGCTATGTCGGTGAAATTTAGTTTCTTGTACAAGCCTATGGCAATTTAAACATTTCATGACTGCGCGTATGAGTGACTTCCGTTTACTATCTATTTTATCAAATTGAGCGAATCTTATCTATAAAAAAATTCATGAGTTGCTTTGTCGCGTTATCTTTGCTTGTGATCATAAATTTGTTTTACCAAACGAAATTCTTTCGCTTTGATTGCTTGAGGGCAAGCAATAAGCTAAGTATGGAAAGATTTGATAACGCTCCAAATATACATAAAATATCCCTCAAAAATACACTAAATATATACGTTAACGCATGAAATATTGAAAAGTTTGCTTGTTTGTTGTTAAATATAAATTTCAGGACCAAAAGTGACGAAAAGGACTAACAATGCAAAGAAATCCAGTTAAAATGCACTAACGGTCATTACAAGAAGGATCTAAAAGAAAATTTAAAGAGGAGTTAATGATAAAAGCCAAAGTGCGGCGCACAATGTATTTTGTGTGGCGTGCTTCTAAACGAATTAAATGCCATTTAATTAATCACCAAGTGCGGCGCATAATTTCTTGTGTGCGGCGCACTTTCCTGTCAGTTACTCTCAAATCATAAATGATTGCAATGATTGTGCAACCTTTCACTCCTCCAAATTATGCAACTGAAGACCCATCCTAAAGTATAAATAGAGCACGGATTTTGAAATCATCACTCAAATCATTCCATTCTCATCTTTCAATCATCAATCACAAGTTCTAGTAGTTTGAGTAGTTCTAAGGAGGTTTTGAAGGGTAACCACCACATTCATCACTTTCCTGGTAAAAAAGCAGGAAAACCCTCAGAAAGTTGGAGTTGCTAGTGTTACTATAGTCAATTATTACATTGTTCTTGGAAGGCATTGTAAGGTTTTGAACATCTACTCTTAAAATATTGGTAAAACATGTTTCTATCTTTTGATAATATGAATTTTGAATTCACCATGATTGTTATATGTGTTGTTATTATGATTGTTGAGTATATTAAAGTGTTTGGTTAAGAGCTACATGATTATTATGGATCAAACTTGACTTTTGAATAAGCTTTTGGTATGAATAATATAAGTTTGATGCTTTTGAACTTGGAATATTTAATTTTTGTTTGATCACCATTTATTCCGGATATAGGTTGAAAGACTCCAGTTAAGTGATTGATTTTCAAGTTGTTTGTCTATGACAACTAGACCTTAGCCTTGTGAGGATTGACTAAGTAAACGAACATTAAACCAAGTACAAAAGGGTTTAACGCTAAACTATATGTCTAACGAACTTGGCTTAGCAAACTTATACTACTCATTATCAAACACGAATTACGCTTAAAGCATTTTTCATAATAAAAGATAAAGGCCGAAAGGGATTTTCATTATGAATAATAGATAATCTTTCTAAGTAATTAAACATTCTTAAATCGATTATAATTTCATTCGTGAATCATTCATCTACTCAAGTTTGTCCATAATGTTTCTTGTTTCTTAACCAAACATGTCCTTTATTTCTTGAATCAAATCGTTATCTTTAGATTCGTGACAGTCTATAAGATAAGTACCTTTTCATAATTTTATCGACTATTTTTTAGAATACCCAATCCCGTGGAACGACCTGGTCTTACCTAACAATATTATACTACATACGTGGGTTATACTTTTACCCATGTGTTTCCCTATAATAAATCGGTACTATCAGTGATTATAAATTTAAAACATTTGAAACACATCAATGGCATCAAGTCTAGCCACTGGAGCAAAGGATTCTACAAAATCAATTCCCTCTTTTTGACGGTAACCACGAGCAACCAAGCGAGCCTTGTTCTTTAGAATTCCTCCCATTTCATCAAGTTTCACCTTATAAATCCATTTTAAAGTAATAATCATCACTTTATCTGGACGTGGAACGAGTTCCCAGATTTCAAGACGATCGAATTCATGTAACTCCTCTTGCATTGCTTCAATCCAACATGCTTGAGTTAATGCGTCTTTATAGTTCTTTGGTTCAACTGATGTGAGAAAGGCATCGTAGTAACAAAATAAAGCTTGTTCATGGAGTTGGAGTCTTGTAGAAACAGGTCTTTCGAGTTCACCGATGATGTTGTCTAAAGGATGATCTGTGGTCCATTTGGTAACGTGTTCTGAGTTTGGAGCAGCAGTTTGCACAATAGTAGGAATAACATCCGAAGAAGATGCTTCAGAATCATTTTCTGGAATTGTAATACCAAAGAACGGATTGTTATTCATGTGTGCAACATCTAAATCATGATTTTCTTCTTCAACATCATTAGGAAGGATAGGAGATTGAATTTCAGGTGTTGTTTGAGAGTTACCAGGTGATGGTGCATCTTGGTCAACTGTTGTTGAGGAAGGTGAACCGGTTGATACAACAGGAACTGCAGTAACTACTTCATCAATTAGAGCAATGACTTTAGGGACTGGGTGATCAACACTTGGTGGAGGGGTGAGTAATTCATCAAACAACAGTTGAAACAAAAGATCTCAATCACTTCTCGAAGGTGGTACAAACAGTGTTGAGGGAGGAGGGTTTGGTACGAGTCTTGAACTGATTGTTGCAGGAGTCATTTCATGAAGCGCGGGTCATGAACTACTGTGTTCAGAAGCCATTTGACCATTTCAAACACATTGAAAGACTAAGTTAAACCATATTGATCACATTTGATTCACTATTCTCCCCTTCAAAAATTGCATACGTGATTGCCATTTTTGATCTAGTGAATTAGAATACAAGCTAATGTACGTTGATCTACTTAATGACTGAACGAGCATGGGAAAATATGAAAAATGTTAATGAGAATGGTCGAAAACAAGAAGATTTCTCTTCTTTTGAAGATAAAGCGCACTGAAGCGTACACTTTTATTTTCTTTGAGGAGCGGGGCCTGAAGTGTTGTCTGCAGACGCCATTAAATGAAGCTCGGGTTATGCACTGAATTGTACATAAGCCATTGAATGAAGACCGAGTTATAGTCTAAAGTAACTCTAAGTCATATTTATTGAAGTCTGAGTCCTAAGCTAACATTTACTTAGAAGTCTTAAAATGAAGATCGAGTCCTAAGCTGAAGTACTTAGAAGTCGTGATTGAAGTCTGAGTCTTAAGCCGAAGTACTTAGAAGTCATTGACCATATTGATTAGATGTGTAGAGAAGCCCGAATCCAATTACCAAGGTACGATTAGTATGACCTGCATTGGACACTTAAAGAGCATGTAGAAATAGAAACATTGGATCCCATACGATAGTTGGGTTCCAAGTGGTTAGCAGTCCTAGCTTTTACAATCTTTGGTGCACTACTCGAACTTGCATGATTTGTTTATTTGGGTCTCCATTGAGATGCACTACTTGGTTTTGTGTTTGTTATTATAGTTAATTTAACAGGTATCCTAGGAGGCACTATTTTAGTGGGAGTAAATGTAGTTAAGGGGCACTTAGTTCCAACTATAGTGAAAGTCCTTCCTGTGGGTACCCATTTATATCTAACATTTTTAAACATTTTACCAGTACGTTTCCATTCTTTCATTTTAATGCTCTTAACAGCCTTAGCACTAGCACGATCATTCACTTCAGGCAAATGTTGTACAACACAAAAATCATGTCTTGCATCAAAATAACATTTGTTGCATGTTAAGCACACAGATTTAGACTCACTTTCTTTTTTAGTCAGACTAGGCTTAGCATTCCTAGTGTGGGCTTCTACTTTTTGATATTTCTGGTTACTACTAAATGGTTGCATGATCATATTGTTCTTTGTTTTACTTTGAGGTTTTGATCTGCTAGCATTAGTAGATTATTTTTCATTTGTTGAAGGCTCTAAAGGTTTGCTAGTGGTCTGAGTCTGGTGAACATCTACTTGAATTTGTGTGTTATTGTCTGATGTTGTACTAGTCTTTACAAAAGTGACTTTCCTAGCTTTGTTCATTGGTGTGACGGCAACCAACTTCTCACTCTTCACTGGGGAACTTGGACATGTATCACTAACATATACTAACAACTCCTGAATCTGTTTCGTGTACATGCAAGCATAAGCTAACGCATTATCCAAAGGATTTAAGGTTCTAGCTTGTTCAACTATATCACGAAGTGTGTCAGCATTTTCTTTAGTGATCCTAATGTAGTCTATATGTGCTTCCCTATTATTCTTAAGCTTTGGGGAGAGTGGTTCCAAGTCTTCCTTATGCACTATGGGGGCAATCACTTTTGGCTTATTCCTAGATTCACGACAAGCATAAACACTTTTTCTTTTAAGTTTCCTTAATTCATTCTTGAGAGCTGTAATAACCAAAACTTTTTCCTGAAGACTTGCATTTAAATCAAAGATTTCCACAGACTTTTGATTGACCTGACTAACTAAAGCATTACATTATTCTTTTGATCGAACACGTGTTGGTTTGATCGAGTCATAAAGTTGCTTATAGGTCTGTTTTAAATGCTCATTCTCAGCAATAAGTTTTGACACCCTATGATCCAATTCAATATTTATCGTTTCAATCTCCTCTAAGTCCTTTTTGATCTTATCCTTATTCATTTTTCCACTTAGAGATTTAATTCTCTCTTTTAACTTTATTATGACTGTGTCTTTTTCTTGCGACTGAGCTTTCAATTCATTTATTTCAAAATATTAATCAAAACTTATAGCACCTTGATTTGAAACAGAGTTGTGTCGTTGAAAAATTTCTAGATTAAGTTGAGTATCAACTTCTAAAGAGATGCAATGTTTTTCAAGAGTGGTAAAACGTTTGAACAATTTATCATAAGTCTTTTTTTTAATGAAATCCTTTTTGTTGAGAAGCTCAGTCTCAAGTTTGAGACACTTTTCACATTCATGCACATTCACATAGTCATTATCCACATAAGAATTCACAATTATGTTCACTATATCTTTGCTCATGACTTGTTCCAAGAGTCGTTCGTTTTCATTTAAAACTTTATTCATTTTTACTTGAAATGTTTTGGACTCTAAACGATGTTGTTCCACAGCCTGTTCCATTTGATGAAAGACATTTTGGACTTCAGAAAGTTCATCAATTAAATATTGATCGAATGTATTGAATAAGTCCTTCAGAGCTTTTACAAATGGAATTATTTAATCCCTAAAATAAGCTTTTGTATGTTTAAACCCCCGCGTGCCCTTAGTGATGGCTGTGGTTGTGGTTCTTTATTTGACAACCACATCAAAGCCAACAAGATGGTGTTTAAGTTTCTTCAAACTCGTATTAACCATGCTGACTTTAGGAAGTTCTTTTGGAACCTCAACTTTGGTGGGTCTACAAGAAGGATTAGGATCTGAAGAATTCATAGAATTCTGAGACCAAAAGGCTTGTTCAGCAGATAATTCAGTTTGTGGAACAAATCGTGTTTCAAAATTTTGAGAAAGTTGGTTAAGAGCAGCATAATCGACTGGTGTAGTATTAACTTTCTTTTCTAACATCATGGGATCCTGTTGTTTTAAAAGTATTTTTGAACGACTCTCTTCATAAGGGTCTCTTCGGAATCAGGAATCACAATAGCACTAGTGTTCTTAATGACATTACCATCATAAAGCTTTGGTTCCAACTGCTGAGCTTTCTTTAGATAGAAAGGATTTTGAAAACCTAGAGCTTGTTTAGTGGTATGATCATAGAAAAACTGAGGTTTCGTCAACATGTGAACAGTTTGTGCTGATTGATCTCTTTTAAAAACAATATTATCTAGTTGTTTGATCTTCTTTTCTAAAGCAATCTCTCTATCAATGTTTCTAGATTCTTCTTTCTTAAAATCATTTTTGAGAAGAGTAACTGTTTGCATTAAAGATTTCTTTTATTTTACATGTTCTGAAAGAATTTGTTTAAGACGATCAATCTCGACAGACTGTTCACATGAATCTGAAACGTTATCTTTACTTTTTAAATCAACATTTTGACCTTCTTTCAAAACTTTAACTTGTTCTTTATATCTTTCAAGCTCAGCAGTTAAAGAATCATTGACACTTTTATTGTCCAGATTAATCTTGGTGCAATTAATTACTTGGCTTTTCAATTGTTCAATCACAGATAATATCAGTGCATCTTGTTGTGCAGAAGAGTTAGAATTCTGAACAACTGCCTGTTGTGATTCAATCACATACTGAGAATAAGGAATGATATTGCTATCACTGGTTATTTCAGTCTCTGAATGGTTCACAACATTTGACTGTTCAGAAGACGGCATCGCCTGCACAGCTTGATTAATCATATTGTTATCCACATTATCTGGATTGTGTACCTCAGCGAGAGCATCTGAACCATAACTTGAGATATTGGCCATGAAACTTGGTTGTGCATTAGGTACGTCATCACAATCTGAATCATATACCTCAACTCCATCTGCTTGGAAGAGTGCATTAGTTGTCACTGTGAAAGCACTTGGGCCAAAATCAATTATGTCTCATGTATCTGCCAAAATTGCAAGTTGGTCTTTGCTCAACTGAATCCCTGCTTCCTGAAGTTGTACTAGTAACATCTTTTGCTTGAAGCATTCATCATGTTGTATCGTATTTGAGTGAGTATACTTCCTTGCCATATCATCATTACTCTTTGAAGTATTGTCCACATAACTCAGAGTCTGTCGTTCTGGCATAGCAACTTGGTGCATTGGATTTGACGAAGTCTCTAGTTGATTGTTGGAAGATGGGTAACTTAAAGCAAGTATGGTATTCATGAATGTCAAAACTTTGTTTAAGCATTCAAGTGGATCATCAGTTGGAAAAAGGTATGGTACAACAAGGCTTGAATCAACTTGTATAGGATCTGCTGATGATTATAGAGAAACAGCTTGTGCTTGAGATGCTTGTTGATGAATCACTTGAGATGATTGTGGATGAATAACTTGATGTGATTGAGGATGAATCACTTGAGAAGCTTGTGGATGAAGCATTGAAACGTGATGAGGAACACTTTGAATTTGTGATTGCGGATTGTAAACTCTCTCATTTATGTTAAACATTTTGAAGTAATTGATGTGTGAAATCAAATTTGTGGACCTTTTGAAGATTAGGTGATTGTTGTTGTCGTTTGAAATCAATTAACGTTCATGGGAATTTACAAATCTATGATTTAAGCTGAGAAAAGAATTAAATCTTTCGCGGGATTTTATAAAATCAAGAAGAAACCGTGAAGCAGTGATTAATCGTTGTGAAATCGTTGTTGTTGTTGAGGAACTTGAGCTTTTGTTAACAATTGATGAGCTAAAACGATGACCGATTCACAAACTTTGAGCTTAAAATGATTAACGGATGTTTAAAACTCAAATAAGGACTAACGATGCAATTACGATTCACTTTTGATGACTAACGGGCTGTTTTATAAAAATAAGGACTAACTGTGTAAAACATATTCAACTATGAGGGTTAAGAAACAATCAAAGGGTGAATTGTGAATAGGTTATTAATTCCAAGGGTTGATTTTGCCTATGTCGAATTTTAATTAATAAAATCGTTTCCCTCCCAACAGTATCTGTACTTCATTTAAATTTGTTAAAAAATCACAATTGTATTTCCTTGCTCGCGGAATGCTACGGTTATCGTCGGTAAAAAGTTAATACACCACGTTGATCGAAAAGATGTCACGATCACGATGGTATAAGTTAAACGTCCCTAAGTGCACCGTCACTCGAACTCGAAAAATCAGAAATGGCTTAAAACGAGTAGAAAACGTGTAGAATTTGTTCCTATTATTTGAGTAGTTCGGTTCCAACAGAATATCAAACACCTTGTAGGCGTCTTCTTTTTCACACCGTGTACAACCAAAAATAAGTCATCGATACCACAAAAAGCTTGAAATAAGCTTGTACCCACGAAATAAGTCACGTAAAACAAGCTAGAAAATCATTTGACATGACTACCAAGCTTTAAATAAGCAAAAACCAAAAAAATAAGCCACGTGAAAATGAACCTCAATAAGCTACTTCTAAAACCCTTGTAAATAAGCTCAAATAAGTTGTTACCCTTTAAATAAGCCTCTTATAAATAGACCCAATAAGCTATGAAGGAGATGTTTTTAGCACATACGCCAAAACCAAAACACACGCATACGGCAAAAAACTATCACTATATGACTAAGAAACGGACTTAACACAATACTAAAAAAAAGATAGATTACAAGGAAGGCCAAATGTTTTAGACCAATAAAAGTATAGTTAATAGTGAATACACATGGTCAAACATATCTAGCTATCAATGTAATTTATAAAAAAAACAAAAGCAGTTTGTTACTCGTAAAGATGTGATTTTTATTTGTAAACAATAGGCCAAAAACGAAAGCACAAACCAACACAACGAACACTAAATCATCAACCGACCCAAGATGAAACCATGACGAATGATACCAATTGTAGGATATGAATTTCACACACACTTAGAAACTTAGAGAGAGAAAGCTAGAGAGAGAGTGGATGAGAGAACACACTCAAAAACACACATAAGAAATGTGAGAAAATGCATTCAACCAACACCCTCTCCATGTGTGGAGAGGGTTTATATACTTACATGGATGGGTCGGGTCGGGCTTTCTATGGGCTTACCTTGGACATTCTATAAGTCAGCCCAGTTAGATTACTTAGATATTACATTGAATTGACTAACTATTACTAAGGCTCGTGAGATCGATAATGATCGTCACTTCACTATAAACTGAATTCCTAACAGCCCGCTTTGTTGGGAGTTTGGCTAATAGTTCTGACTCACTTGCCCCTGGTATGTAGTTTTCTCTGTGTCTTTCTCTTCTTTCCAGTTTTTACTTGGTATTTTCAAGTTATGCTATTTCTTTTTCAGATGTTGAGGAGGACCATGCTCCTCACAACATGATATATGGTCTTCACTGTTATTTGCTCAAAGATAAATTAGGTTTTTTGAGTTTTGAGTTTTGACGAGCTTGTTGACGTCTTCGACGTCCATGCTCTTCAGACGGCGATAGTTGGGAATATATTCACAAATGAGTCTCATATCTTGTCTCAAGGTTATGCCAAGCTTAAAAATGATTTAGTCTCCTTAAAGAGTAAGAAGAGTTTGCTTGAGCATGAGATGTCGAAGTTGGAGGATCATCTTGCAAAAGCTCAAAGAAACCAAAACGTGGAGGGTAGCCAAGTTGTAAAGGATTTGCGATTTGAAAATGATCAGATCCTTGAGGAGGTGTCGATGGTACGAAATGTGGCCGCTTCTGTTGAGGAATCTTGAAAGAAGCTTTCGAAAGAGTTGAGTGGCTTGCGACCTCGTTTAGAAGAAGCTGATCGCCTGAAGCAGCGATGTCGGGATTTAGAGTGAGAGAGAGATTTATTGCTTATAAAATTTGAGGAAGTTTCAGTCTTGTCTTCTAAACTTGAGGTAGCCAGTCTTGAGAAGGCCAAGTTTGTTAGGGATTTTCTCCCCTCTGTGGTCAAGAAACTCTTTGAGTCTGAGCATTTTAATCAAGCTTTAGGGGACCTTCAACAGAAAGCTATCACATATGGTAGATCGCAGGCTCTGCATGAAGTTCACGGTTTGGGGGACTCTTGGGATTTTAAAGATGTGCAGGATTATCACCCTGAGGCTAAGAAGCTTTTAGATGAGGCTGCTGAAGCCTTCTATAAGCTCAAGTTTCCTTAAATTTCTCTTTTATCAAGGAAAGCTGGACAAAGCCTTGAGGAACTTTCTGCTGTTGAGGCTCCTTCCATCCGGGAAACCCCTTCTGTTTGATGTCGTCTTATTTTATGTTTGCAAAGCTTTGTAATGTTGATGGTTTCGTCCCTTGAATAATTTCATCCTGTGCCGCGTGGCTTTGTTGGGGCACATGTATGCCCTTTGGATAATTTGTTTTAGGTTTCCATGTTTAGTGGTGCCCGCGTGCCCACTTATGACAATATTTTGACGTGGTTTATGTTGGCCATAGATATTTGGGTCTTGTGCCCTGTTAGTAGACAATAATTCTTTATCATTCAATATTAAGTAGTTTTGAATGCCTTAGTTTAACATGGCTCTTATACTGGCCTTAACTAGGAACTTTTCCCGTTTGTCTTTTGTACACGAGTATTTTTTTGTTTTTAGACATTTTACTTATTTCTCTGAAGGTCATGTGGAGGGTAGCTAGTCCTCTTTTTACCTTTTGAGTTTAAGTATATTTGAACATTTAACGCAATATGTCTGCAATTGAAAGTGTTTTTTAATTCAAAAATCGTAGGCTCGTGGCCGGTGCAATTTTCCTTTAAGAAGGCCTTTGAAATAAACTAACAGTTATGTATCCCTGTGGGTGATTACATGTACTATTTTTGGAGGTTGACTCCGTTCCAAGTCCTTGGGATTATTCTCCCTTTTAGTGTTGACAGTACATAGGCTCCCTGGCCGTCAGCTTTTAGTACTTTATACGGTCCTTCCCATGTCTGTCCCATCTTTCTAGTGTATTCTACTTTGCTTGCACTGTTGAGCCGAAGTACGTAGTCTCCGGGTTTGTACGTTGATGGCCTAACCTTTTTGTTGTAGTATTGTTCGAGCTTTTTCTTATACGCTGCTTCCCTGATTGCGGTTATTTCTCTTCATTCTTCTAGGACTTCTAAGTTAATTCTGAGATCTTTCTCATTTTGGGCTGGGTCTACCTTCCTTGTTCTTTTCGTGGGTATGCTAATTTCTATTAGCGGAACAGCCTCCGTCCCATACGTGAGGCTGAAAGTTGATTCTCCGTTGCTCCTTTTCAGACTAGTTCTGTGGGCCCATAGGACTTGCGGGAGTTCATCAACCCATCCTTTATGTGTCCTTCCCAGTCTTTTTTTATTCCTTTAAGTATTTCTTTTTTTGTAACTTCAGTCAATCCATTACCTTGTGGGTGGTAGACGGAGGTAAAAGCTTGCTTAATCTTGAGTCTTTCACAGAATTATGGGAATACCCCTTCTTCGAATTATGTTTCGTAGTCGGAGACAATCATTTGTGGAATTTCAAAGCGATATACGATATGCTCCCAAACGAACCTTTTCGCATGTTTTCCCATGACACTTGCTAAAGGTTTTGCTTTCACCCATTTTGTAAAGTAGTACACGGCTACTATTAGAAATTTTATCCTCCCGGGAGCCTCCGGTAAAGGGTCTATAATGTCAATGCCCTATTATATGAAGGGCCATGCTGTTGTTATTGAGGTCATGTCTTGTTTTGATAACCTGGAGATTCGCGAGTGGATTTGGCATGCATCACAACTTTGGATAATTTCCGCTGAGTCTCTATGCATAGATGGCCAGTAATATCCAGTGTTGTTATTTTAGCTACGAGTGATCTTGGTCCAGCGTGTAGCCCGCAGGCTCCTCCGTAAATTTCTCTAATTACTTTTTTTCCCTGCTTGAGACCTACACATCTTAGCCAAGGGGTGAGAAAAGATCGTGTGTAGAGGATTCTGTCGATTATTCGGTAATTCGAAGCCTTTACTCTGAATTTCCTTGCTAACTTCTTATCTGCTGGTAAAATTCCACTAACGAGGTATTCTATGATTGAAGTCATCCAACTGTTTTCTTCTTCCACGATTGCTTCTGCTACTTTGTTTTTATGAATTGACTTCTTTGCTAATTTTTCCACTAACACTTTTTTTGTCAAATGTTCGAAAGTTAGCGATGCAAGTTTGCTTAACGTATCAGCCTTCTTATTTTGATTTCTTCTTATATATTGAACTTCCGAGTGTCGAAAATTCTTTAGCAGGTCTTTAGTTATTTGTATTTGCTTAGTGTGGTCATGTTTTGCTTCGTATGATCCGTTAACTTGGTTGGATACGAGCTGTGAATCTACAAAGACTGTGATTTCTTCTATCTTCATTTCTTTTGCAATGCAGAGTCCGGCTATGACAGCTTCATATTCAGCTTCGTTGTTAGTTGATGTGAACTCGAACTTCAAAGCGTATGTGAATTCCGTGCCTTCTGGACTTACTACCATCAAGCCAGCCCTAGAGCCATCACATCTTGAGGCCCCATTGGTATATAGCTTCCATCTTGTAGTTTGATCTATTTGTTGTTTCTCTTTAAAGTCTATTTCCTCGTCTTTTTCTTTAGTTTCTGCCAAGAAGTCTGCAAGGAGTTGGGCTTTGACTATGTTTCTAGGTTTGAACTCGATTGCGTATTCTCCCAGTTCTATGGCCCATCTGGCTACCCTCATCGATTTTTCAGGCTTCGACAACAGGAGTCTTATTGGTTTGTTTGTCATGACCATTATGTTGTGTGCTTGAAAGTATATTTTTAGTCTTCTTGCAGCATGGATTAGAGCTAAAACTACCTTTTCCATAATTAGGTAGTTGAGTTCGGCCCCTTGTAGTACTCTGCTCACAAAATATACGGGTCTCTGATCATTCCCTCTTTCTGCCATCAAGACTGCACTTATACACTCCTTTGAGGCTGCCAAATAAACGATCAAATTTTCTCCCGCTTTAGGTGCCACAAGGGTGGGAAGCTTCTCTATGTATATTTTCAAGTCTTCAAAGGCTTTGTCTACTTCTTTTGTCCATGTGAAGTCTTTCTTATCGAGACAGCCCTTTAACATTTTGAAAAAGGGAAAAGATTTTTCTACACTTTTGGACAGGAACCTGTTGAGGAATGCGAGCTTTCCGTTGAGGCTCTGCACTTCTTTGATGGTTTTTGGCCTTTTTAGACTTGTCAGGGCCTAGATTTTTGTTAGATTTGTAAAGCTCTTTCGTCGAGTGCGCGATCATGACAAGACTCGAGGAAGAAGCCTTGGCTAACTCCGTGCCAGCATCCGCAGTAAGAAGGTGGGGAAGTGTTCTTCGGAATGACTGGGCGTAAATGGCACATAGGTGGTGAATCGGGTGGAAAGTGAAAGTCGCCAAAAAGTGGCTGAATGACGCATAAACCACTCCGCCTGGGGGGTACAGTCGAGAGTGGAAAACTCAAAGGAATTAACGGGGGTATGCACAAGCGGTGGAGCATGTGGTTTAATTCGATACAACACGCAAAACCTTACCAGCCCTT
>BQNB010016954.1:60589-70772 GCA_026074375.1 Tanacetum coccineum | reverse complement strand
CCTGAATTTTTCATAATTTTTCATCAATTATTTTATTTTTAACAGTTTTTAGAAAGTAAAAATCTTAAAAATACATAAAAAATAGAAAAAAGTTTCAAAAAAATATAGAAAAATTGTTTTTAGTTTTATAAAAAATAGCTTTAGGTTTATATTCAGTAAAATCATTTTCACCACTTTTAGATTTTAATTTTCATTTTTAAGCTTTTATTTTTAATTTTAAAAATAGGATTTTACTTTTAAAAGTAGTTAAAAATAGTTTTCTGAGTTTTTATGTTATTTCAGACTTTTCTAAGTTTAAAAATCATTTTTCCAAATTTTTAGTACTTAATTTGCTATTTTTTAAGATTTAATTAGATTAAATTAGTTTTTAATTCATAATAAATTCAAAAAAAATGTTTTTCTTTTTCCTAAAATTTTCTTTTGTCCTATCTTAGGATTAGAAATTTAGTTTATATTTTTAGGAATTAAATTTAGTTTATTTGCTTATTAGTCGCGTTTTATTTGTTTCCCGTTAATCATTTTAAATGTTTAATTGCTTTTAATTGTTCAATTTTACTTATTGCTTTAATTTGGTAGTTATAGATCATAAAAATATCATTGCTTTCATTCAAATCATAATCCGAACTTAAACGAGGTTTTAATTGCACAAGTCATTGGGGAAACGACCCGGGTGATCATTCTTCCCGGTTAAATATACGTATTATATATTATATTATATATATTTTTAAGAGTGAATTTTCCTTAGAGAATTTTCTTAATTGCTCTTTGGAATATTTTTATAGTATATTTTACAAGTGTATTAAAACTACCACAACCAGTTTTTGATAAACAAGAACATTTGAATTGTGTCCTAATGAGATTAATTGATGATCTCTTGGCTCTAGACTCAATGGTGCATTTTGATTTAAGTGAGCAGAGGCTAGAGCACACTGCCACCTTTTCAATACCAACTATCTTGGAGTGAGATAGTCAGTAGATTACGTGTTAAGTCTCCGTGACAATTGAAACAGAAATATTTTGAGAGATTCTGAGTGGCTAGGGAGGGTTGTGCAGCGTATCACTAGGTCCATGATACTTGACTTCAATGTCAATAATCAACCAAGTGATTCTGACAGCATATGTATTGACCCGGTTTCTGCCTAAAAGGAGGGCTGCTTTCTTTTCACCCTTTATCTTAACATTTCTTTTTCATTCTTCAACCCCTTCAGTGCTTACCGAGACTTCATTGCTAGTGCCTTGTTGGGTATGTTCCAGTACTAGCTCCATCTCAGTCTGCACTATTCCCTTATTCACATTACTCCTTTTGTAATCATACCTAAGGACTTCTACACTAACTGGTGAATTGTCCCTAGGTAGATCCCTCCGGCTTTGGCGGGATCGTGGGAACTCATACCTAACCTTACTATCCTTATAACTCCAATAAAGTAATTACAGGGTCGGTCTTTGGTATTTCCACAGTTGTCATCATACACCATTCGCTCCCCCTTAATATGTGCATCGATATTCGAAATAGTTTAGCACATATGGGAGAGCATATTAATGAGTCCAAAAAATCACATTTCTATCAGATTTTCATACTAAAATCACATTCTCTCCCCCGATCAAAAATTTCAAACCCGTTGAGATTTTTAGATCTCAATCCCGTTTTCATGGTTAAGAAAATGAAAACCCTCGAGCCATATAATAGTTTCAAAAGGATTAACTTCTACCTTACATTTAGGAATGGCGCCTGAATGATGGATTAAGCTTATAGATGTTTCCTTATAACGCATCGAGGAAGCCGCTAAAACTTTGGTACGAGAAAAGAACCCCGAATTCAATTTTTGACTTGGGACGATCTTTGTACCAAGTTCGTTAACCAACTTTTTCCCCCTTCCCAAACCACTCACCTAAGAACAAAAAGTTCTCGTTTTTTCACAGAATTCGATGAATCTTTAGTGAAGGCCGTGGGAACGTTTTAAGGGATGCTTAGTTCCTTGCCCTCACCACGGATTTTCGGAGTAACTCAAGTTGATACCTTTTATAATGGATTAACCGAGAATGATCAGGACTCCTTAAATGCCGCGGCGGTTTGGGAATTGTTAATAACTACTAGCGAAGGTTTGAAATAGAATTGAGAAAACAAGTCAAAAGTACGTTATTTGAGAAACAAAACAAATGCTTCTAGGGTTAATTCTAGGGAAAATGTTAGCAAAACGGATGAACGAATTGACAAACTTGCGGATCAACTTTCGACCTTAGTCGAGATTGTTTCCAAAAAGGTCGTTGTCCCTCCCGCACCGGTTAAGGCGGTTGAGGAAAATTGAGTGTTACTGTGGTGGACTCCTGCTGTTATAATTGTGCCGAGGCTACCGACAATAACCAAAATGTTTGTGCAACCACGGGAACTTATAATCAACAAGCCCTACCAAATCGAGTTAGTAATCAAATGGCACCACCAGGATTTGCTCCGGTGCAAAATCAAAGTCAAAATAGGAATTATAATAATCAAGGTCAAGGGAATAATTTCAATCGAGGGAACAATTTTCCACAAATCAAGGTTTTCAAGATCAATTAATCCATGCCTTCGATTTTTCAAAACCACGGGTTTCAAATTAACCGTTTCAAGTCTAAAATCAAGTGAACGATTTTTCAAATGATTTTTCAATACAAGAAGTTCTAATGATCGAACGATTAGAATTTGCAATACCAAATCACGTTCGATGAAAGGAGAAGTTAAAGAATATAGATTCAAATACCACCAAGAAGCACACAACCGCTTTGATGGAGTCAAAATAATGCTTTTCAAAACACGTTGCAGAATAATCTTCAAACCATGTTAAGTAGTTTCTTTCAAGCCCAAGCCTCACCTTCGGGTACTCTTCCGAGTAATACGATTCCTAACCCGAAGGGCGAGATGAAAGCGATCACCACCCGAAGTGGTGTAGCTTACGAGGGACCCTCGAATCCAACTAAACCTTCCCCGAAAAAGGTAGTAAAACGAGAGACCGAGGAAATAACGGATGAGGAGCAAAATGATTTCCAAGGAAGTATCGCTCAAATCCCACCTCCGGTTATCCCTAAACCAATTCCAGAACCTAAGATTCTGAAGACTTTACCAACATCAACTCCGATACCGGAACCCGAGATTCTGAAGACGGTACCTAAGGCAAACATTCCTTATCCTTCAAGACGAGAAAATCAAAAGAATCAAGAAAAAGCTTCATACCAAAAAGAGAAGATTTTTCAAATGTTTCAAGATTTGCGTTTTGATATAAGTTTTGCGGATGCTTTGTTTTTAATGCCAAGATTTGCTCCTACGATTAGGGATTTGTTAATGAATAAAGAAAAGTTGCTCGAATTAGTGAAAATTCTATGACGAAATTGCTCGGTAAATTTGCTCCTTAAAAAGCTTCCGAAAAGCTTAGGAGATCCGGAAAATTTCTATTCCTTGTAATTCCCGGAATGAAGATATGTTACTGCCTGTGCCGATCTTGGTGGCAAGCATAAATCTAATGCCCTTTCGATTGGAAAAAAACTTTCGTTACCCGAACTTTCACCGACTCGAATGACTTTAGAGTTAGCAGACCGATCCATAACTTACCCTAAGGGTTTAGCCGAGGACGTCTACGTTAAAGTTGGAAAATTCCACTTTCCCGCCGATTTCGTAGTTGTTAATTTCGAAGTTAATCCTCGAGTACCTCTTATACTTGGAAGGTCATTTTTTTGAAACGGATCGAACTTTAATTGACGTTATGAAGGAAGAAATCAACTCCGTGTTGACAACGAAGCCGTCACTTTCAATTTAGACCAAACCATGAAATATTCCTCTACGAATGACAAATCGGTAAACCGAATTGACATCATTGATGAAATTTGTGAGGAGTATGTTCCGGAATTGTTAGGATTTCCTAGTGATGATTTTTCAAGTGGCAATCCCCACTCGACTCTGAGCCGTTACTCCGAATCTTACTTTGGAAGAAATCGATGCTTTTCTTTATGACAAATCAATCTCTTTGGAAAGTGATCATGATGATTGTGATCCGGAGGAAGATATTTATGTGCTTGAACAATTGTTAAATATGACCCGATCAACTATTCCACCGGATGGACCTTAAGCAAAGTGAAGTTACCGAGGCCAAATCTTCAATTGAAGAGCCTCCGGAATTAGAGTTAAAAGACTTACCATCTCACTTAGAATATGCTTATTTGGAAGAAAACGATAAGTTACCCGTCATCATAGCAAAAGGTTTAAAAAACGATCAAAAAGAAGCTCTCATTAATGTTCTTAAATCTCATAAACGTGCCATTGCTTGGAAAATAACCGATATCAAGGGTATCGACCCTCGTTTTTGTACTCATAAGATTTTGATGGAAGACGATTGTAAACCATCGGTGCAAAGTCAAAGACGGGTGAACCCGAAAATTCATGAAGTCATTAAGAAGGAGGGTGATTAAACTTCTTGATGCCGGAATGATATACCCGATCTCCGACAGCCCGTGGGTTAGTCCAGTCCATTGTGTCCCTAAAAAAGGAGGAATGACCGTCGTTGCAAATGAAGAGAATGAATTAATTCTGACACGTCTAGTTACCGGATGGAGAGTATGTATCGATTATAGGAAGCTTAACGAAGCAACTCGTAAAGATCATTTTCCTCTCTCCCTTCATGATCAAATCTAGAAACGTCTAGCGGCAATGAATTCTATTGTTTTCTTAGATGGTTTTTCAGGATATTTTCAGATTCCAATTGATCCTCATGATCAAGAGAAAATGACTTTTACGTGCCCGTATGGTACTTTTGCTTATCGTCGTATGCCATTTGGATTATGTAATGCTCCTGGAACCTTTCAACGTTGTATGATGGCGATTTTTCACGACATGATAGAAAAGACAATGGAGGTGTTTATGGATGATTTTTCCGTTTTTGGTGATAATTTTGATTCATGTCTTTCTAATCTTGAACGAATGTTAAAAAGATGTGAAGACACAAATCTTGTCCTTAATTAGGAAAAATGTCATTTCATGTGTAAAGAAGGAATGTTTTAGGTCCATAAATATCTAAGTCGGAATTGATGTCGACACGAGCAAAAGTCGATGTATTCCCCATCGACTACCGTTAAAGGAGTTAGAAGTTTTTTAGGTCATGCAGGATTTTACCGTCGTTTCATTCAAGACTTTTCCAAGATTTCTAGACCAATAACTCACCTTCTCGAAAAAGACACACCGTTTGTATTTTCTCAAGATTGTATCAATGCTTTCGAAACCCTTAAGAAGAAGCTTACCGAAGCTCCGATCTTAGTTGTCCCGGATTGGAACCTACCTTTCGAATTAATGTGTGATGCAAGCGATTATTGCGGTTCTTGGACAACGTAAGACGAAGCATTTTCAACCGATTCATTATGCTAGTAAGACGATGACCGAAGCTCAAATTCATTACACTACAACGGAGAAGGAGATGCTCGCCGTAGTGTATGCTTTTGAAAAGTTTCGGCCATATCTTGTCTTATCTAAAAGCATTGTTTATACCGACCACTCTGCTTTGAAGTACCTCATGAAATAAACAATAGGCCAACCAAGTTGCTTTCGATGGGTGTTACTTTTACAAGAGTTCGATATCACCATTCTTGACAAGAAAGGAAGTGAAAATCTAGCCGCCGTATTCATTTGAAAAGACTCTAGATCCTCACAAAGATGTTTTGGAAAAAGACATTAACGAACATTTTCCTTTAGAAACTCTGGAGTTATATCAAACGGAAGTACCCCATGGTTGCCGATTTTGTAAATATAATAAAAATAATATAGGGGGGTGCAAACTACCATGCGGGGAATTTTATCATAAAAGGAATGTCAACTCAACAGAAGAGGAAATTTTTCAAAGATGTAAAACATTATTTCTGGGATGATCCCTACCTCTTTCGTATATGTGCGGATCAAATCATTCGTAGGTGTGTATCTGGACACGAAGCTCTTGAAATCCTCAAAGCTTGTCATGAAGGACCCACCGGGGGCCATCATAGTGCCAATCTCACCGCTCAAAAAGTATTTGATGCCGGTTTCTTTTGGCCCACTATATATCGAGATGCTCATTCGATGATCAAATCTTGTGATACGTGCCAACGACAAGCAAATTGTCTTCAACGTTGATGAAATCCTCAAAACGCTATCCAAGTGTTTGTAAAATCTTCGACATATGGGGTATTGATTTTATGGGACCTTTTCCGTCATCCAAAGGGAATAAGTATATCCTTGTAGCAGTCGACTATCTTTCGAAATGGGTTGAAGCAAAGGCGCTCCCCACAAACGATGCTCTGTAGTTGTGAAAATTTTAAAGTCTCTTTTTGGCCGATTTGGAACACCGAGAGCTATAATAAGCGATCGTGGGACCCACTTTTGTAATGATCAATTTGCCAAAGTGATGTCTAAATATGGAGTCACACATCGTTTAGCTACCGCTTACCACCCTCAAACGAGTGGTCAAGTTGAAGTGTCAAATCGTGGTCTTAAGCGTATTCTTGAAAGGACGGTAGGAGAAAACCGTGCCTCCTGGTCTGACAAGCTAGACGATGCACACTTATTTTTCATTGCATCTCAGTTTATTTTCTACTGCATGTTTGTGTATATTTCATTTGACTGGCACTAAAAATATCTAGTACATTAAGGTTTAAATATTTGGTGCATCACAATTAACTTTCTACTGCATCACAGTTTTAATATTTGGTACATCACAGTTTATTTTATAGTGCATCACGGTTTAAATATGTAGTATTAATTTTTTTACCTTTTTAGTTTTTGTCCGTGGTGGACGATTCAACTAATACTTTTATTTTAAGGGCATCACAATCTTAGCATGTATGCATCATATTTCAATCAAGTGCATCACATGGTTTGCATGTAGTCGTCACTTTTTTGCATGTAGTGTCATCACATGTCGTATCCCGTGCTATTAAACCAGTAAAAATGTAACATGTTTCTATTATATTTTTATAGTTGATTTTATTGTCTAAATGAATGTTTTAATTTGCAACAAGTTGTATAGTTAAAGACTACTAAACCTTGAAGGATGAAACCCAAAGTCAAAAATATAAATCCGAATATAATTCCATGTGGAGGATGTGTGCATACTGTGGGTGAAAGTGATGCCATAACTCCAAAACTTATTCACAGAAATTTCCATCATCCAAGAAACCAAGGCAACAACTTCTGTCAAAAAGAGCTATGCTGAGAAAACTTACCCACAAATGAGCTTACTATGAATATTATTATAAATTATTAATCCAATTGTTAAGGATATAGCATTACTTACAGAACATCAATGCTACATTATAATAGTGTTATGAAATATCATACAATATCTTTTGTGTTCTCTTTTTTAGTGCATCATAGTTAATTAGTACTACATCATAGTGTTATTCCTAGTGCATCCTTGTGTTTATTTACTGCATCATTGTTGTATATGTTAGTGCAGAATAATGTCATTACTAGTGCATTTCAGTATTTGTGTTACTGCATTACATTTATTTTTTACTTAATGCATCATAGTGTCACTTTATTAGAATGTTTTTCTGCATCATAGATATTTGTTAGTACATCAATATTTAAGGTATCATATTGTTAATATTTTGATTCAGTTTTATAATCAAAACCTTCTTATATTCAAATGATTTAATTTACTGTGATGCATCACAATTTATAATTTAGTGCATCCATATTTATAATATTGTATTAGTGATCATTCAGTAATCCATAATAATCAAAATAACTTGGTTCTAAATAAACATTTATTATTAACAAGTAAAGTACTTAGTATTAAACAAACACAAATCAAAAGTACTACAAAAGATTTTATACATTGTGATGCAGTAAAATTTACATTGTGACGCACTAAAATTTACCTTGTGATGCAGTAAAATATACAATGTAATGCAGTCAAATTTATAACGTGATGCAGTAAAATATACAATGTGATGCAGTTGAATATCATAATGATGCATTAAAGCATGTATAACATTGTGATTTAGTAATTAATATTGTGATGCAGTAGAGTAACTTAGTGATGCAGTAGAATTATATTATATTTCAGGAGTATGATAACACTGTGATGTAGTAATATCATAACATTCTAATGTAGTAGAAATAGAAAACTACAAAGGATATAACTAATATTCTAAACTGAATAATAGGCACTAGAAATTGCATTGATCCTGTTTAGGAAACATAACCATTAAGATGTTCATGTTGAATTGTTTATTATCTTAGCGTGCACACTTCTATAGCATATTTTGCAGTGTACTTTTCATTTACATTTTTCTAGAATGAGTGACACATGTATCATACTACGGTCTTAACAAACTTTTGAAGTAAAGTATTCAATAGATGGTGCTCAAGGCTGGTCAAATGTAAAATTTAAAAGGATTCGAGTCACCAAGAAACAAAGACACTTATAATTATAAATAGGGCCTCAATATAAACAACAAGTTCCTTGATATTTTATTCACCAGGGGTTATTAAGTAGAACAACTTTTCCCCATCAGCTTCTTATAACTAAAGCTCAGCTTTTTCAACACAGGTGGAGAAAACTCACAAGATCGTTCACAAATGATGGCTGGGCAGATCGTCATTGACTCGGATGAAGAAGATGACGATGATAAAGAAGACTCGAAAGAGATTTTTGATTCAGCTGCTTTAGCCTCTTTTTGAAAGCAGCAGCCAATGGCGGTTCAGAAGGTGGGAACATCACATTTTCTTCACAAGATGGTTCTCATCTTTTCTCAGTTGAGCATCTAGTACAAAAATGCGTCCCTCGATCACTAATGATGGCCCGTGGGGTTCTAAATCTAGAAAATAATTGTTTTAAGAACTTAACCACTACTCGGGTGTCGTTGGTGGGGAGCGCTTTCGCTCCAACCCATTTCGAAACATAGTCGACAGCCACGAGAATATATCGGTTCCCTCTTGAAGACGGGAACGGCCCCATGAAATCGATGCCCTAGAGGTCGAAAATCTCACAAACCTGAATAGGATTTTGGGGCTTTTTGTCCCATTGTGAGATCTTTCCCTTACGCTGACACGAGTCAGAATGTGTGACAAGGTCTTGGCCATCTCGATAAATGGTGGGCCAGAAAAATCCAGAGTTAAAAACTTTTTTCGCGGTGTAGTTCGGGCCATGGTGTCTGATAAGTGTAAAATACACATATCCGTTAATACCTAAAATAACCCAATTAAACCCAAAACAGACCAAAAATATGCTTGAATTTGTGTTTTGTGTGTGCAAGTACGGATATATCAAAAATCACAAGAAAACAGTCAAAAACGGGCAAGCACGGACACAAGAATCAGAAGAGTACAAAAAGAAGCCAAAGATTCAAAGCCGAAGCCAGAAATGTCAAGCCCTCAGCCAAAATGGTCAAATCATGGTCAACAAAAGTCAACAAGACCAAAAAATATTCCATTTAAGCCCCTCAACTTTCAGAAAAGTTCATAAATGGTCCCTAAGCCTAATTGGGCCTCACCCGGATCAATAAGCCCAAAACCCTAGCCCATTATCTTTTCTATAAACCACATAGACTAAAGTTGCTATTTTCAAAAGTTATTTTACACTATAATTTAATTAAACAAAGAGAGGGACTGAAATTGCAATTTGTCTAAAGTTAAAAAATGTTTAACCCGTTTTTAGTTGTAAAAAGGCGCGAAGGCCTTTTTACTATTCATCGTCTTCTACAAATCACCACATGGATAAAATCAAAGGGCAAACGTCAATAAAGGGGTTAAATGGTCAATTCAAGTGATCTTCTACATGATGGCAGGGATAGTTCAATCAAATCAAGAGCAATCATTGGTCTACTCAAGCATAGAGCACACGTAGCTATGGAAGAAGCACAAAGAGGCGTGGGTTTTGCACTAAACACACTCACATAACTAGCACAAGCTGTCACATCAAAGAATGACATCTTGGCAATCCGTGTAAGTGTGCATTTGATCTAACGGCTCAAACTTATGATCCAATGATTGGAAAGATTGAAGGGATGAGATTAAGAGGAGCGTGCAGAGGCTCAAGGACCTAAAAGCTTCCTCACAAGGCTATATATAGAACCTCATTCTTCACACACACAACACGTAGTCTTAGATTTAGTTTTAGCTTAAATTTCTTTTTCTAGCTTAATTTTCCTTTAAAACTTTGTAATTTTCCTTTTGAGTATTGTAACC
>BQNB010016954.1:42500-55724 GCA_026074375.1 Tanacetum coccineum | reverse complement strand
ATTTCATTCAGGCAAGAATAAATGCTGACAGGATTCTTGCTGAGGAGCTTTAAAAGAAGAAAGAGAGAAGTTTACCATTAAACAGAGAGCAAAATTCCTTCATGATACCATTGCTGCACAAAGAAAATTTCTTGCTCAACAAAGGTCTGAAGCCATCAGAAATAAACCACCTATGAAGAAATACATGCTTTATATGAAAGAGTAAAGAAGTTTGATCAAAATTTTATGCCTATTGGTTCTGCTAAGGATGATAAAAAGATTAACGAGTTGAATGAAGACCCTAAAAAGAGGAAATTAAAGAAGAGAGTTGTTAAAGAAACTCTAAAGGAAGAAGACACAGCAAAGGTACCTGCTAAACAAGAAGTGACAGAGCAGAGTACAAAGAAAAGAAAGAGTGGTCATGTGAAGATGATTGCTATAAAAAGGCCAAGACTACAACCAGATGCTGATAGTGATGATAAACACAGAAAATGTCTAAGGATTGTTACATTTAAGGGTACCATAGATAGTGAAATTATGGAGACAAAATCCTTTGTTTCTAGGTTGCACAAGGTTTCAACACCAGATGGGGAATACCTTGTTATCTACAAAGTTAATGGGCACTTCAGAGCATTTAACTATCTAATGGAGGTACTACATATTTTTGATAGGCAATATTTGTTTCATTTATATGATTTGGTAATGAAGCAGTACTCAAAAATCACATCAGAAGGTATTGAGTTGATTCTTTGGGGAGACTTAAAGATTATGATGGAATCCTCAACAGAAGAAAATGATCAAGGTGATTTCTAGAACAATCAACAAGAATGGGAGATTGTCAGTTAGAGACTGTATGAAACTTGTGGAGTTTGCATACTAGAGCTTAAGGATGGGATAGTCATTCAGATGCTAGTTGAAAGAAGATACCCTCTCTCCAAGGAATTGTTGTAAAGAATGCTTGATTTAGGATTGGAGGTTAAAGAAGAAAGTAATGTTGTACTACATTTGGTAAGATTCATTAAGCAACAGCTTAATTAAGAATAAATAGAATTGAGAAGGGTTTGAGTGTTGGCTAACCACCACACAACAATGGTCATCAGTTCACCATGTTTAACAGACATAAGAACTGGCTAGTCCATAAGCAAATGGCTTGTGGTAAAGACTTCTCAAATCCGTTTATGGTTGACAATTTACCAAAAATTGTAGGGTTATCAACTCACCTTGCTTTACAGTAAAGAGTTGGCTAGTCCAGGATCAAACAGTTCCTGGTAAAGACTACTCAAATCTGTTGATAGCTGATAGTTTACTAAAAACTATATGGTAATCAATGCACCATGTTATAGAAATGAAACATTGGCTAGTCCAAAAGCAAACAGCTACTGGTAAAGGAATTTCAAATCCGTTCTTAGATGGTAGTTTGCTAAAAACAACAAAGCCAACTTAGTTAGATTGTTGCTGAAAAGATGTAGTTATGTTGTTGAAGAGACATATTGCTGATAAAGAGGGATAGCTGAAGTCAAAGATTTGACAGAGTGTTTGGATACATCCTCCAAGAGTTTAAGATGCTTAAACTGAAGAAACATAAAGGTTAACAAGTTGAACAATCATGTTTAGGGGAGGATTGTTAGGAATTATGCATTCCTGACTTAGTACTGCTAGTTAGAATACTTAGTACCGTTAGTTGTAATTAGTACTGACAGTATAAAATGTTAAGTACTGATCAGGTACTTAGTACCGCTAGTATAAAATAGTTAGTACCGTTTATAAGATATGCATGAGATATCTTAGGAAAAGATATGCATAATCTTTATACGCATTTTGTAAGGCTCATTAAGGTTTACTTGGTGTATAAAAGGAACCCTAGGCATAGTTAGTATATATAGTTCTACACAGATCATAAAGATCGATTAGTAAATCATAGTTTGTAATCTGTAACCTAGGCAGATTCAAGTATTAATATAAAGTTCTTTTTGTGATATTCAATATTGTTCTTCTTAGCATTATTGAATAGATTCCGCATAATCAATAGTGTATACTCAGTGTTTCATCATTGTTGCTTTAGAACTATCTAAAAGAACAAACTCTTTACAAGCTGAAGGTTAAGATATATTCAGTAAAATGATCCAACAGATTCTGTAATGGTGGGGAACTACCAGGAATGGTTCAAGTTGGAAGCATGACATATTTTCAAGATCACAGTTGGTACGATGAACTAATTGATGGGAAACTGATGGATGAGACCCTACCATTAAAGGCTAAAGTTGTAGGATCATAGGGAGACACGACTCAAGGAGTACTTAAATTCTACAGATGGTTGAAAAGTTGCTTTAAAAACTTCCACGAGCTAGAATATGAAGTACTCATAAAACTACAAGAATGCTGGTGGGAAGTAAATGCTCACGAGATCGCTCTATTCCCTCATATGAAAAACTTCGGACATGGACCTTATGCGAATATAAAAACTGAATGGGGAAATAATCCTCATCTTGACACCAACCATATATCTAAAAGAAATCATGAAACAAGCAACATCGGTTGTAGTCAAGAAGATCAAGAACATAAGGATGATCCAATTCCTGAACCATCAAAATGCAAGGTCAGGAAATTCGAAATGATGAAGTACTTATTCAATGATGAAGAAGAATACATTACCATAAAGGAGTCCGAACACCTTAACCATTCAAAGAACAGCCTCGACGCTTATCGAGAACTATTACATCTTACTAATGAAGGATGGGTTGTGACAACACCAATTGAATGAGCCACGAAGAAGGAAAATGGTCGAACTTAAAGACCGGCTGAAACAAAAGTGCTCCCCGAGACAACCCGGTTATGTTCTTAATTGTTTGTCGCATTTAAATTGTTTGAATTTTAATTTTAAATTTGAGTCTGTCTGTCAGACATACATACAGTGTATCGAACCCCTCTGGATACGGCGTATGCATGTCTGAACAATTAACAGTTTTTAATTTTCAGTATTTAATTGTTTTCGCAGGATTACTTACGGCGTATCCTAGGGTTTAGGATACGGCGTATTATAACCTGAACAGTTGTGTGTTTAATTGTTTGCTTGTATTGTAGGTTAGCGAAAGCACGAATTGCACGAACGTCTTCTAACTTTTATGCAGGACCTTGCTGTAACTGAAACCAACTTTCAAAAGTAATCTAAAAATACCTTTATGTTGACTTTTTGCTCGATCAAAATCCCCTCAACATCGTCTTTTTTCCCATACACTCAAAATGGAGAGAACCTATTTTGATCAAAGACTAATAGGGAAGTTTTCCTCGTATCAAATTCCTTTACCCATTTTTTTAAACTGATTATGTCTATACAACAAGGCTTGTATATTTTAAGTGGGGATGTGAGAATTAGAACTTTCAAATACATGTTACGATTGTCCTCATTTTCACAAATAAAATGCTAAACATGCCTAAAAATGGATCGAAATTTAAAATTTTTAGCATGACTTTTTTGTGAAAAATCATTAGTTACATTACCTAGCGCACTATAACCCTTATTGTCTATTTGTGAGAATTAAGCCTATCCGTTTCCAATTGATTACTAAAATTCCACAAAAATATGAGTGTGTCGGTGATGTAGTGGACTTTAGAACTTGGCATGGTATATCACTCAAGACCTCAATGATAAGTACTATGGATTTAGATGGAGTAACATGCTTGACTGGTAAATTTTAGGAATAAACCAAAAAGCCTTTACATGTCGTATTATTAACTAACTACACTGGTTAGTTAACCCCCGTGTAACCCTTTTGCTTACTCTCATTTTTAAAGTATGTGATATGTGTGAAAACACATATCCATTTTATATCAAAATAGACCCTAAAAAGACCAAAACTGTGTTGCTTGTTTTGTTTTTCTTATTGTGTAGGTACGGATTAAGCAAAAATCACAAGAAAACAGTCAAAAATGGACAAACACGAACACGGGAACGGAAGAGCACGCAAAAAGCCAGGAGGAAGCTATCAAAGTCAACCCTCAGTCAACCCTTGGTCAAAAACACTAAGAGACAAAAACTCCAAAATCCCAAAAACATTCCCTCAAAAATCACCAAATTACAAAAATTACCCTTGGAGCCCTAACGGTGTTAACTTCTATTAATAGAAGTTAACACCCGTTACTTTCTTTATAACAAAACACAAATCCAAGCCCAAAACCCACCATACCCGGCCCATTCCTTTTTTTATTATTATTATACCCAAGTCAACACCCGGGTCAAACTTATACAAACGCACCCTTCAGTTAAAAATTAAGCGGGAAAAGTGGTTTTACCACTGTTCACCCTTCTTCTTCCTTTTCACCCAGGGTCAAATCAAAGGGCTTTTACCAATTGGGGGCCAAAAAGGACAATTCAAGGGCTCAAGTACACGTTGGCAGAGTTATTACATCACCAAGCTTTCTCATTGGCCAAAACCCACAAAGGAAATCACACGTGGATTGTGTAGAAACACTGGATGATAAGGAAGCACAAGGGAATGTTGGGATTTGTACTTAAGGTACTCACAAGAATATCACCAAAGGTGTCACATCACGGATTGCCACGCTGGCAATCCGTGTGCTAAAAATCTAATCCAAAGGTCAAGAGTGAGCATCCAATGATGAGAGATGATTGAAGGGCCAAGATTGATCAAAGGAGCAGGAATATGGACCTAGACAGCGTTCAGAGACCAGCTATATATCGCCACATAACCTCTGAACACACACACACGTATCTAGTTTTTAGCTTTTAGAATTTTTAACTTAATTTAGTTGTAGCTTATGCAATTTTATCTTAAAATGTAATTTTATCTTTCAGTAATTTGTAACTTTTAGTTTTTAAGGCATTGTAATCCAATTTAAGTTTTAATCAAATCCTTATTTCAGTTTTCATAAGTTGTTTTCTACTCATAAGCTGCTACCATTTCATAAGCTACTTATAAGCTCTCACAAGTCTATAAGCTTGTGATTGAGTTTAATTCAGTCCTTCAATCACTTAAAATCTTAAAATCTAGCTTAATCTACATGGATTATTGGAAAAAGAAAGCTAATGGAAGGGAAGCATCCATGGATGACCTTACAAAGGACCTACTAGCTTTACCCATAAGGGATAAGCTAGAGCTAGTAAATAAGCACATTATGAGCAATTATGCCTTTGTTTAGCTAAGTCAGTTGTAAGTTTCCCCTTAACTTCTTCTGTTTTAAAGTTTCTTTAGTGTAATCTAGCTATTTGCTTAAATATTGCTATGGGTTTCTTAAACATGGTCTTATTATTAGCTTATTGATCTTGATTTATAAATCTGTTTTAGGCTTAAGTAGTATAGATCTTAGATTTTCATAATTTGTCTTAAAAATCATTAAAAATCCAAAAATAGAGTAATTTAGCTTATAGCTTATTAAACTGTCTTTTAATTTGCTTAGGTTTGCTAATTAGGTTTTCTATAAGCTCTTTATCATCTGGTTATTAAGTTTTAGTCATTAGATTTTCAGTTAGCTATCTAAAAAGCTTCTATTGAATGTTAAAGGATTGTTTGATTATGTTGTTTTGACCCTTAAAAGTCAAAACTGAGTGTGATCTTTGCTTAAGTCCAATTTTTCCCCCCCACCAATTTCACTTTTATCCGAATTAAATTATTTTCTTAGGTTAGATTTCAAAATATAAAAAGTTTAAGCTAATCTCTTTGTTCCAGGCACCATGGAATTTTCTCTTACTTTGCTTGTTTAAAAAAAATTTGATCCAAGCCTCACTGAGCTTGGATCTTGTTTATGTTGAGTATAGATACACTCAATAAGAGTGTGTAGTGCAGGGTTGTCCCCTTAAAGGACACACTCATTGTTGATTTTGGCCATTTAGCTAATTGCATCAGCATTAGTACAGAGTTACCCACTGCTATCTATAGCTTCATTTTAAAAGCTAGTTTTAATAGGATTTAGATTTTAAAATTCAATAAGCTTTTAGGTTTAGATATAGGAATACAGATAGTTAAAAACTTTGTTTTTCACTTTCTAGTTAATTCTTAAGTTAATTTTGCTTTAAAAGTTCAATCAAAAAATCTAAAAATACAAAACCAGTAACTAGGTAGATTTTAGTCTTAACTTAGATGTTCAAGCTTATAAGTTTAGTTTTGTATGAAATTTTGAAATTTATAGCTTTATATGTTGATTGTTAAGTTTTGCAAAAGCTTAAGCTTCTGTCATAGCTTATTGAGCTTTCTAGCTTATTTAATTTTAAGATTTTTAGTGCTTTATTCCAGAGTTTCCTCTTAGATCATAGGATTTAGATAGCTGATATTGTTTTTTTAGCTCAATTACTTATGCAAATTAGCTCATACACATCATTAGCATATTAAAACAGTATTTTGCTTTCAAAATTTGATCTTAATATGAGTTGTGTGCACACAGTTAAGTGAAAACCTAAGCTTTTTTTGGTTTTAAAAGCTAAGTTCCTATAAACAACTTTTTCAAAAGCTCTTTAAGAGCTTAATTTTGAGATTGAGCTTATAGTTTCTTTGTTAAAGTTGCTTAAAAAGTTGTCCTAGACAACATTTTTGATATCATTAAGTTTTTATAAAAATCAAAAAAAGGGAAGTGGAAGTCGGGTGAGCAAAACTCGAACCCCCTGACCACAACACCTCAACCTTTTATAAACACACCACACATTACACCTTACCGCTCTGACCCCTTGGAATCTTTTCATAAGAAACCCTTGCACTCTTTATCATTTATACACATTTAGGCTTTAATAAGGCCCCCTCCTAAATAAAAAAGTTAAGCTTATTTCGCATCTTATTTTAATAACTGTGATCTCGGGCTTAATTATTCCTAGATTTAAAACAGTTTAAGCTATTTTCGCCATTTTTCTAGAATTTTTTTAGAGTTCATTTAGTATGTTTTAATCTTATGTTCATTAAAAACTTAAAAAATCATAAAAAAAAAGAAAAATAATCCAAAAAAAGAAAAATCCTTTTATAAAATTTTCTTTATCATTAAGTTCGTAGGAAAGATTAGTTTGACTCTCGTAGGTTTATTTTGAGCATTTTAGCTTTTAGGGCTCGGTTTTCGATTCCCGTTATTCGTTTTTGTGATTTCTTTAAAATTTTATCGTTAAGTTTTTAAATTTTGCAAATCCCTTTATTTTTACTCATAGAATTAGATTATTAATTCAAATTTTTTGTTAAGGTACTAATTGGGGTTTATTTTGTCATTTTCGTTTTTCGTCCGCGTGTTAAGTTACTTTTCTTGCATTTTATTGTTTTTAGTCTTAGAAAATCAATCAAAAAGTTGAAAATCATCAAAACCTAGTCCCAAGCTAAATCGAGGGTATCAATTCACATTTTTTTAGGATACGACCCGGTAATCACTTACCGGTTAATATACGTGTTATATTATATATTTTTATGTTTAAATTGCATTTAATCTTTGTCCTCAAGGATTATTTGTATATTTCTATAAATACATTGATATATTATATATACGTGAAATTGCTACAATACCGAGATCTATCATATGTATCTAGTTCCACTATATGTTAGGCATAACTAGACTTAGTTGAATGATTAGGTTGCATATTCCAACACACGAAAACAAGTATCATGAGCTAAACATAATTAAAACTTTAACATAAATTAAGAAATCGTGGTTTAAAACAAACCAAACATTAAATCTTCATTAAGATGGCTAATACCCTAGGGTATTAGCCCATAACCATTGTAATAATACAAGCGTGATCAAATAACCAATGTAAACTAAACGTTTTACCGAATGATACCAACAATTAAATGATTACAAGAGTATAGGAATTACACGGTGTCTTCTATGGAATCGTGATCGATGCTTGACCTTTGGCAGCTCTTCTTTTCTTTAGAAAATCGTCTTTTAATGTGTTTGTTATAGAGAATAGATTTTGCTAACACTTAAAACCATTTTTGAGTATTTTTTTTTTTTCTTATTTATAAGGTCTGGAAAAAGGTCGATACGGCGTATCGCAAAGTCTGTTGATACGCGTATTGGAGATTTTTTAGAGTACTGGCGCCCGTTTTGATATCTTCCAGAATCGTCACATTCTATAACTTGAAGAAGGGTTTTATATGATTCTCTGGATAACGGCGTATTGATCTTGTTTCCTCCTTCGTATACTATAGTGAAGTGCATCACAGATACGCCGTATCTTCCTTAAAGGATACGGCGCATTGGTTGTCAGAACAGTAATCTTCAAATGTCTTCATTTAAGCTCCAAAATGCGTGCCTTTTTGCTAATCTTCACCAAGTACTCCATAATTACCACATTTCTCAAACACAAACGATTAAGTAACAATTCTTTGTAATAATTATATAAAATGGGATATTTTTATGGGATAAATGATGCTATAGTAGTGACGTTATTTGATGTCATCAACGTGGCTTCTGATACCAATTGTGGAAAACCAGAAGGGGGTTGAATAGTTTATCGCTTTTTAATTTAATGTAATGTTTGTTTATAAAAACTTAGATACGATTCTATGTAAATTCAATATGTGAACAATATGAACAATACAACTATATAAATAAGTGATAGCAAGATATAAAATAAATATGCAAGATAAGAGATGAGAGTTAGAAAGATCAAACCACTATACAATGATTTATAGTGGTTCAATAATGAAGCACCTCTTCGCCCTACTCCACTCTCCGACTACGAAACTGAGAGTTATCCTCACTATGTCAACAAAGCTCCTCTTTAGGCGAAAGAAAACCGAATACAACTAAGCTTAACACCGAGTTTTTCTTCACTAGTCAATAAGCTCCCTTTAGGCGGAGAAAACCCGTACATGACTAAGCTTAGACAACGCGATTCTGATCACTAAGCCCAATGTCAAGTCTAATCCTAAGCTACAAAACCAATCTACTACCACACCTGTTTGTATTTATAAAGACTAAAATATCTAACCAAACGGCTATCACGACCTCACTTCACCAAGACACTAACACGATCACACCAATCTAACACAACTTACTATGATCATCACGATCTAACTATACTTTCTATGATCACCACAATTTAACTACAATACACACCTTCACAATATCACAAATGATTTTAAAAGAAAAATAATACAATTGCAACAAAATTTGGTAAGGGACACACACTAAGCTTCATCATACTTCTTTCACTTGATGGTAGGGAATTTTAATTCCCTCTCTTGCACATTGAAGATATAAAGCTTAAATCACTTGGAACAAAGACTTATGATTTAATGATCAAAGGAAATAAAGAAATGTATAAACTGATTTAGAACAGAAAGAATGTGTGTGCAAGAGGTGAAAAAATCAGTAGGGAACAGTCCAGTATTTATAGGCAAAGCTGGGAGATTTTTGTCTGGCCGACCCCCTTAGCTCATGTGCCGGCCCCCTTATCACTAAGGGTGTCCTTAGCTCGCTTCCTATATACCTAATGTCAATCTATAAAACTCCTGTTGGTGTTTTACGTAAGATGGAGTCCATTCGCAGGAGATTCTTTAATGGTGCTGATATTAATGAGAATAAAATGTCTATGATTGGTTGGGAAAAAATAATGGTTTCAAGGAAAAAAGGAGGGCTTGGTATTTCGAGTTTCTTCGCTCAAAATCGTGCTCTTTTATTCAAATGGATATGGAGGTTCAGGTCAAAGGATTCCTCTTTATGGTATAGGGTCATTAAAGCTATGTTTGGCGATGGTGGAGCTTTAGACAACACTGGTAAGTTCGCTCGCTCTTCTACCTGGACTACTATTGTTCGTGAATGCGGAAATTTGTCTAGCAAAGGTATTAACTTGTTGTCTCATATGAAAAGGAAAGTGGGAAATGGGTTGAATACTTTATTTTGGGTTGATTCTTGGCTTACTGATATCCCCCTTAAGCAATTATACCCGCGTATGTTTGCTTTAGATTGCAATAAAAACTCTACGGTGGCAGAAAAAATCAACGCTAGCTCTATTTCCTGTTCTTTTAGAAGACTCCCTCGTGGAAGTTTAGAAGAAGAGCAATTCTCCAAACTCATCGAAGATGTTAACTCTGTCATTCTCTCGGTCTCTAATGATAGATGGATTTGGTCCCTCGATTCCTCGGGTGAATTCTCGATTAAATCTACTCGACTTTTCATAGATGATCATCTTCTTCTCGCGGTTGGTGCTCCCACTAGATGGGTTTCGGAAGTCCCAATTAAGATTAACATCATGGCTTGGAAAGTGAGTTTGGATAAGCTCCCAACTAGGCTTAATTTGTCTCTTCGGGGTATTGAAATTCCCTCTATCACTTGCCCTATTTGCAGCTGTGCAGGGGAGTCATGCTCACATCTTTTTTTCTCTTGTTCTATGGCCCGGAACATTACTACCAAACTGGCTCGATGGTGGGAGTTTGATTGCCCGGATTTATTCTCATACGATGATTGGTTTGAATAGTTTCACACTCTTCGTCTCCTTAAAGGTTTTAAGGATATATTGGAAGGGGTCTTTTACGTTATGTGGTGGGTGATATGGAAGTATCGTAATCAGACATTGTTTGGCTCATCTCAACCGCGTATGGATATGCTTTTTGATGAGATTGTTTTACTCTCTTTTACTTGGTGCTCCAATAGGTGTAAAAACAATTTTGATTGGATCTCTTGGATGAAATGTCCTAGATCCTTATCTTTGTAATTTTCCTAGCGCCTTGCTAGTTTCTTAATATAATTTGCCGTTCTAAAAAAAATATACGGTGGTTCAATGAAAAATTTTAAACGAAATGTTCAACGATATGTTTGAAGTGTAAGTATGATAAATAAGTTCAATGGGAAATTCAATATGTAAATTCAATGGGTAAGGTTTTAATGTGGTATTAGCTCCATACAATATACTAACACTTACATGTTTCATAAAGCAAGCATGAGCCAATAAATATGTCATTTTATTTATCTTTCTTATACAAAGAGGCTAACTTATGATTTATGTGACAAATATGTCATTTTCGATGTGCATAAAGTGATTGTTAATTTTTCTTGACATATTTTGAATCAGGAAAAGACAATGTCTGCAACTTTTATTAAATTGCTAGAGGTAAGGATGGAGATGATATATGTTTCCATTAATATGAGATTAAGAGGATGAAACTAATGTGAAAAGTTGAAAGCCCTTTTTCCTACCTTCTTTTCCTCTCTAGCAAATTTTGATAGTAATAAAAAAGAAGGCACTGTCGGGTAAAAAATGAAACCCTTATATTATGAATCAATCCAAACAGCAGATATGGGAATGATATATTCATTATCATTCCACTTTATACCGATACCTATACCCATTATGATTCATGTCAACAAACCAAACACCCCTAAGTCTTGCAGAACAACAATGGATCCTCAAAGTTCCGAAAACTCCATAAACAAACCCAAAGACACAAAGCCAAGATGGTACAATGCCTCTCCAGCATCTCCTCTACCACCCATGAGTGAGCCACTGTTAGGATTTAAGAACTAGTAAACCATATTTACTACGAGTACGCAGCGGATGGATCTAGTTTGACGTCTACGATTAACACACGTATAAAGAAAGAAACACTAACCTTTTAGTTGAATGACTTAAAGCAAACAATGAGAATCTTTAACCTTGAAACTTAGTGACTAAGTTGTCACCTCTACGGTTGCTCACACAACACGTCCAACAAATACGCCAAGATGCTAGTCTTTATTTCTTGTTTCACGAACACATTGTGTTACACCTTTCTTGGATCGAAAAATCATAAACAACCTTTGTTATACTTGGACCGAAAATTAACAAACCCTAATTAGGGTTTAGTTAAATTCGGTTGAACCGAAAACCCAAGAAACCGAAACCATAAGTGGTTTCAAACCGTTGTCGACTTGGAGAACAATGTAAACCAAAACCCTTGCTGATCTAAACTTGTATTCGAACCTTGTGGGATACCAAATCGCACCTAGAAACCCTTTAGGGTTTTACCGAAATCGAACAAGGAAAAAGGGAAGAACCGAAAACCCATTTGAAGGGATTTTCGGTCGAATTTTAGGAGGAGGAAAACCTAAATCTTTTTAGGTTTTAGAGGTAGTGAATGCATGAATAATGAGGTAGGGTATAGGTGTTTATATAGGCACCTAAACCTATTCTTTGTAGAACAAGGAAACCTCATTACTTGCTCTCCACTCCTCTTTTATACCTCGAACAACCATCTTATTTTCATTATTTCTCAAAGAAGATTTTATCTAGAATCAATTAGTCTATCATGCTTGAGGCATGTCATAATTAAATAGTTTCATTGAGTGACAACGTATAATCAGAGCATGAGTAGCTCAAATTTTGTTTTTGGCCAATGTTTATGTATAGCTATTAGGTTATCCATTGAATAAAAAATTCATAAATTTCCTTCGAGGATCAATAGAATATGATAATTCATTCTGAAATCGCAGCTACTTCTTTCTCCTGAAAATTTCGTGCTGATAACGTGTTATCTCTACTACTTTATAAAGCATTTAGCCAATTTCTAAAATTAGAAGTACTTAAAATTTTAAGTAAAAAGTATTACTATAAAAAGAAGTCTTAAGTAGTGCAAATCCTTATGCACGTTGTACAATCTTTTTATGCAACCAATAAAATTCTGCAAAACAATATAACACCCTCTTTAAAAACCATTAAAAAGGCTGTTACATTTTATCACTATAAATATAACTACAATCCATTTCCCACACCACACAAACAAAGACACAAACAAAAAAATACCCATTATTCTCTCATATCATAAAAACTATCATCCACCACCCCCACCTCATCACGTCGGCCCTACCCCCGGACGTCACTACCACGTCGGACGTCACCACCACGCCGGACGCCACCAGCCGCTGTTGCCAACCGTCGGAATGACCGGCTGCCACCTACTCTCCCCTACTTTAGCTTGATCACCATCTGTTGCCAACCGCTGCTACCTTATCAACATGATGCACGTGACTGTATCTCTTGCTCTCTTTCTTTTTCCATGGCTCGATGTTCTTTGGTGAGTTTTTCTCCACTTTTTCACACTCATAATGTTTACAACAAAGAGCTACAAAACCATAACTAACACAACATACACAACAATGCACCCAATCATAAGCACAATGCAAGTGTAAAAGTAAAGCGATAAATGTAAAGACATAAGTAAAGAGAAAGGTAAAAGAAAATGCAAACCGACGTGATGATTTATAGTGGTTCGGTCATGAAGCTCCTCTTCGTCTTACTCCACTCCTCGAGTATCCAACTCGATAGTTACTTCACTAATC
>BQNB010016954.1:0-37500 GCA_026074375.1 Tanacetum coccineum | reverse complement strand
TTAGGGAATGAATATGAGAGTATCACTAGTGTGGCTCAATTTAGGCTAAACACGACCAATTTTTACGGGTTATAACACAACCCCAACTTCAATCTGGAAAAGCAATTTATCCGCTTAGGTTCAAATTGAATTTCCTAGTGCTGATAGATTCACTAGAATCATTCTCATGTTAGACAAAATAGAATTCTATAGTCGTCCTAATAAAAGTGTAGTAAAGATACAATTTGTATTATCTTTTCATATAGGGCCTAACATGACTCAACTAACTTGCTTTAATTCCGGTTCACATAATCCTAATCAAGATGTGTGGAATTCTACGGTTAAATGAGAGAGAAAGCAAATTGTTATAGGTATAAGAGAGAATGAGTAATCTAGGACCTAAGAGTATGCTAAAGAGTGACCAATGGTGTCATGCTCTATAATGATAGAAGTTAACAAGATAACACATTTGCATGTCCTTTTTATGAAATAGAATCCAATTAAGGATATTTACCCTTATTAGAGGGGGGGGTGTATGGATCTTTGGAATGTTTCTTTAGTAATAAAATAATGATGATTTACTAAAGGATAGTTACATGTATGTTGGACTTTTAAGAAAGTGATTCATAAGAGGAAGATGTTTTAAATCTAATGCCATAGGGCGCATTTACCCAAACTAAAGATAATTCTAAGACAAAGGATCCATCGATCCGTGGAGGTGCCAAATTTGAACAAGGATTATTTTCTTATTATTTGGGAGATGGTGTTGACATTAGGTTATTAAAAGAATCTTATATAAGTTATGAGAGTTCTCAATTTGAGTTTTCAGAAATGACATCCCAGACATCGCTCTCAAGTTGGAGTATTTTATATGAAGTTTCCTGAATGGAAATATATAAGATCCGTCAATCCTACTCAGAGTGTGTTAAGTTTAGCATGTATAATTTGACCATAGCTAATAACACAGCATTTAAAAACTTTAGTCTCAATGAGACATCTTCAGTGCAAGTGTGAGTTGCAATTTGAATGACTAAACTTGTTGTCTTCAATCGACTTTGTGATTTCAATGTAATAACCCGAGATGGTTAAACATGTAGAACACGGAAAAATATCTATGTCATTTGAATTGATATTTTCGTGATCTAGAGATAAATCCTAATCTTCGAATTCATGTTTCATATTCCAAATTTGTATTGGATTGAATAGTGAGATTGATTATCGTTTGAATAATAATCATCTTTATATTTGAAATCCTCTTACGATCACTTATTGAAAGAAAGCACGATATTGGTTTGGGGAATATGTTTAATTATTCCTAGTCCTAACCTTAGATGGTTAAATGGTTCTCATTTGGTGAAGAAGAAATATTATATTTATTTGGTAAAGTAAGAGAAAGTTTTGATTAGAAGAGAATTTAAAAGTTTTGAGTTGTGCTTCTTGATTTGGGTTTGAGCAAAGTACATATGTTGTGCATTTGCTCATGTTTGGCTTTTCGGAGATGACGAACTTTACCATTGCATTGCAAGGTAATTACTTGAATATTTTGGACCAAGACATTCGAGTCGTCAATCCTACTTCAATGTGTATTTTATGCATATATGTTGCCAATAATTAGAAACAACAACTATTGGAACAAGTAGACTCAATATGATAGCATCTACACAAAGTGTGAGTTATGAACGATGCATCTTCTTATCGTCTTGAAAAGGATGTCGTTTTATCATATCAATCGATGTGATTGAGTATGTAGGGTTTAAATAATATCCTTGTTATTTTTGATATACTCTAATATCTAGAGACAAGATAAGAATCTGAGTTCTTATCCATACCGAAAACTTTGTCATTAGATTTGATAATAATAACCATCATAGTTGAATAATTAGTTGATATATATTTCGAAATCTATTCTTGAAACACCACAGGAACATTTTTTTAAAAGAAGACAAATAAAGATTTTACATAGTGTGTTCCATTAATCCCTAAACAGTGTGTAAGTGTTAAGGTTGATGATAATGACAAGTTAATTTCCCTTACTTCGACAAGATTGTCCCAGATCTTTTGCTCTGTGCAAAAAACTATTTGTTGTTATGCATAGTATGCATAGTTTTTGACATTTTATTAGTATATAAATGATTTTTCTAACCATTACAACACACATCTTTTGTAAAATAATATATGTTTATAAAAATAATATAATTATGTGTGTGTGTGTTAGAACAATGCAAGCACAAGCAAAGTTTAACAAAAAAAATATAATTTCTTTTACTTAAATACTAATATATTAATATGATATTTTCATTTGTTTAACAAGCCCAATTCTAACAAAGCATAAGACATAAAAAATTAAGACATACTTGTTAGAAGAGAGATAATGTTTTTAGAAATATTTTAGTGACGAATTTTAACATATGATCTTAAGTGACATTATTTTTCCACACAACGTTGAACAAAGAATTTACTCTCGTTTTTAAATGGGTTACTACACTCAAATAATCTACCAATGATGTTTAATGTAATAAACAATTGTAAATATAGTGATCTAACGGCCTATATGCAATCACAAACAATTTTCAACTTAAAGCAAGAAATCTAGCGAATTCGATTAGGCATAATAAGGGAAGAACTAGTAACATACAAATGAGCATACAATGGCACGAGTGTTTAGATATATAATTAGCTCAATTTACAAATAGTAATTGATTACTTAATAAAATCTATTAACAGAGTATGAAAAGCAAAAGTAAAACACACATAATACATCTAGCATACACATAAGGATATCGTTGTCGTTTTTGTGTATTAAGCTATAACGATGTATAAACAAGCTGATTATAATTAAAAACAAAAATAGTTTCCTCCCTATTTTAAAAATTAATCAATATCAATGTTTTCTAGGATAAGTTGACTAGAAATGTTCGACTTGAAAGAAAAGGTAAACTACAAGTTTTACTTCAAACCGAAACATATGTTTTTAGACCATAGTAGTATGTTTGAATTTCAACGTCACTGTAAGTTAGAATATAGACTTGAAGTATTTTTAAATGAAACTAGACTCGATTATCTTCGAAATGACGGGTGGCACGACTTCTACGGACTTACGTTTGATTTTATATGATTTTTCGAAGTTTGCCAAAAACTAACGAAACAGACAGGCAGCCCCCATAAAGGTGACGGCCCCCAAATATATTTAGGGGCCGCCCGAACATTTACGGGACCGCCACCAGTGACCTCAAAACACGTTTTTTATTCAAAATAATTTTGTAACTTAACTGTAGAACATAGGACTTTAAAAAGTTGTTCCAGCACATAAATTTCATGTTTTAGACATCATTTCTACTCTTACGACTTAGACAAACATAAGTTGACACTTCCAAGTTCTTTTGAGAAAATTTTCGTTCAAGCTAGTATACGAAGTATAATTAATAACAAAACTAGTATGAATCAAAGAACAAAACACTTTTCATATTTAGTCCCCCTTCATGGGTAATTTGATACATGGATTGTACTCTATTTTAAAAAACATTTGTTTTAAAAACTAGAGTGACGTGGCTCTGATACCAATCGTGGAAACCGTAGAGGGGGGGGGGGGGAATACGTTTCCTTTTAAAAACTTTAAATCTTTTATATCAATTTTTACAAGACTCACTGTCGGCGGTCCCATAATATATGGGCCGCCTAGAACATTTTTAGGTGGGCCCCCATTTAAAGGGACCGCCTCCAAAAGAGGTTTTAGACATCGATCATTTGTATCAAAATCACCAATCAAGTTTTGACGCAATATGAAATGTGTCGATAATGGAGATAAAAATAACTAGCGCATATTCTAACCAATATAATCCACACTCACAATGTTTACTTCAAAGAGCAACAAAACCATGACTAACACAATATACACAAACATCACACATCTTAACACAATGCAAGTGTAAAAGTAAAGCGATAAATGTAAAGACTAATTAAAAGATAAAGAAAAAGAAAATGCAAACCGACACTATGATTTATAAATGGTCGGACCACGAAGCTACTTTTTCTTTTCTTCTTTTTTTTTCTTTTCGCTTTTCTTTCGGGGGGGGGTCACCCTACTCCACTCCTCGAGTATCCAACTCGAGAGTTACTTCACTAATCAACAAGCTCCCTTTCAGCGGAGAAAACCTTATACCAATGCTTACATTATTTTTTGACACTAAGCTAGATGTCGAGTTCTTCTTCGGGTACAACCAAACCCGTTATGTTTTATGGCCCAACATAACAAACCTTGTGTTTTATGGCCTAAACACATAAATCGCGTCACTTACATTATTTTCCGACACTAAGCTAGATGTCGAGTCCTAATCTTAGCTAGAACCAATCTACCACATCACCAATGTATTTTAATGCCTAAAATACCAACCAACCCACAATTAACCCATCTAAATATATACATCATTTGGATCTACACACACTAAATGATTGGAAGACATGGACTCAATCTATATGTAACAAATGGACTAACTAGACTACATAATTGTGATCTTATATAAGACCGAAGTTCTCACGTAGCACTTAGAGAAAGGAGGAAAGGAAAGAAAGATTTTGATCACATTTAAACAAGATTAACCAAGTTGAATGATCAAAGATTTAGTGAGATCTAGAGAGAGAACGAACTGAAAGAAAATCGTGCAAAAGGGTTATTAAATCAGTTGGAGATGACCCACTATTTATAAGAGCTGAAAGCTGACGGTCTGGCAACGGCGGTCTTGGCGGCCCCAGATATATATTAGGGGGCCGCCGACCCTATAAGGGCCACTAGACAATTAAACCTCGAAACCATTTTGTCTTTTTGTGGGGAAGGTTGTATCATGTATAGAAGCTTCTATTTTAGGGGAAAAACCAGATTTCAAAATTTAAGTTTAAATTACATTTCTTTATTAAAAAGTATTTTGTGCTTATTTATTTTTTGTGAAAAATACTTTTGTAGAAATGTAATGGTTAAGAAAAAATATTTTTCTTTGATCATCCTACAAGCTTAATTTGTTTGTACATATCTTATGTGATTTACGTCGGGTGCAAACATATGTCGGTGTTGATGCAGACTTAAGACATTGAGTGTTGTTGATGTATGTATGCATTGATGATTTGTGATTACGAGTAACTTGCTTACTTTACGTTATGTATTACAAGTTACATGTTTGTCATCACCAAAACATGAAGAGATCGTATAGATTAAATATCATAATATTTGCACTAACAATAGTATCATATGTACTCTTTAAAATCAAACTTTAAAAAATTCATTCCCCTCCCCCTAGCCTCTAAATTTTGGTACACACACCAAAGGAAAAGGAAAACAAAAATTCAAATGCTAGCAACATCACATGCATGTGTAAGACTGGGATAGTGACCTTCTCATGGGTCATTTTCATTTTTGGGACTATACTTCTACTTTGACTAGTCCATTTTGACTTAACCATGTGATTAGTCAAGCCATGATTAAGTATTCTTGCATCCTAGCTCGCACAAATGCACATTTCCCTCCCCCTCTTGGTCTTGTACCTCACGACACACACCCATAAACCAACTAGTATTGGTCTTGACTAGTCAACACCAAGTAACCCTAAACCTAAACACTTCTTATTTAAACACCACTTTCCATCACTTTAGGGTTTCATTCACCCAACACATAAGAAAATCTTCTCATCTCTTTCTCTTTTCTTTCCTACCCGTGACCTACCCCAACACCACAAATGGGTTTTGTTTAAGATTCTACAAGAAGAAGTGTGTTAGGGTTAAGATCTAAGGTAGATCTAAAGGATCAAGGGTTTTGTTTCAAGATCTAAGTCGGGGTTTTGGTTATTTTGGGTTTACTTGCAAGATTTGGTATTCATTTCATAGATATAGGGTTCTAATCACACTTTTACTCATTTGTAAGCATTTCACCTTCTCATCTTCATTTATTCTTGCATATTTCATTAAATTTATACATCATGTTTCAAAATATCACCTCTATGTTTGTGTGAAATAATTTTTATAAAGAAACTAGCAAGATTTAATGTGTGTACTATTTTAATCTTTCCGGATATTACCAACGATTTATCAAGTGTTTCTTAAAAATCGCTAAGTCTATGACCAAGTTGGCTCAGAATAATGTGAAGTTCGAATGGGGAGAAAAAGAAGAGGCGGCGTTTCAACTGTTGACGAAGAAACTCTGTAGTGCACCGATCCTATCCTTACCCGAAGGAAATGAAAACTTTGTGGTTTACTGCGATACGTCGCATAAAGGATTGGGTGCGGTGTTAATGCAAAAGGAGAAAGTGATAGCTTATGCTTCTCGACAACACAAAGTTCATGAAAAGAATTATACGACTCACGATTTGGAGTTAGGAGCGGTAGTGTTCGCTCTAATGATTTGGAGACACTACATGTATGGCACACAGTGTGTCATGTTTACTGATCACAAAAGCTTACAACATATCCTTGATCAAAATGAGTTGAACATAAACATCAACCTATGGGATGGAATTTACTTAGTGATTACGATTGTGAGATTTGTTATCACCCTGGAAAGGCGAATGTTGTGGCAGATGCTTGATATGTGTGAAAACACATATCCTTTTTATATCAAAAATGACCCTCAAAAGACCAAAACTGTGCATAAATGCTTGAATATTGCTTGTTTGTCTCTTGTTTTGGTTAGGTGTCGGATATTGTAAAAATCACAAGAAAACGGTTAAAACCGGGCAAAAACGAACACGGGCAATGGAAGAGCCACACAAAAACCGGGAGAAATGCATCAAAAGTCAAGAATGGTCAACTCAAGTCAACCTTTGGTCAACTTAAGTCAAACCACAAAGAGACAAAACTCCAAATATTCCCAAATCAGTCCCTCAATAAGTCTAAAATTACAAAAATGGTCCCTAACTTTAAATGGGCTAAAACCCTTTATAGTTAACACCCGTTAACTTTTTCATATAACAAATCCAACAAACAAGCCCGAGCCTATTTCTTTATAACCAACATCCTGCCCAAACCCAATTCAAAGACCCGGGTCAACAACAAATCAACAAAAACCGCACAAAAAACCAATAGAAAAAAAAAAATGACAAGAAAAAACAAACAAATAAAAAAGCCCCCCTCCCCGCCGCCCCATCCCGATACCCCCCGCGCACCCCCCCCCCGCTTCCTCCCCCCACCGCCCTCCCCGTTCACCCCCCCTGCATAGCCCCCTCCCCCATCGCACTCTCCCTCCCCCCCTCCAACCCCATAACCCCTAAAGATTCAACCCACGTCGATCCCCGAAGATCCCAACTCATCACCCACAACACCCCAAATTACACCCCAGGGTCAAATCATAGAGCAAATCCCAATAGCATGACCAAACGGACAAATCATGTAACAGTACCCAGGTGAATTTACATAGTATAAAACAACACCTAACTGCCCTCATAGTGGCTAAGACCCCATTTGAAGAATGACACGAAGGCAAGTATGAAGCACAAGGAAAGGGGAATTTTGCACTCATTCTACACTTAGAAGTAACACAAGGGTGTCACATCACGGATTGCCACGTTGGCAATCCGTGTGACAAAAATTTAATCCAACGGTGTACAAGATGGATCCAAAGATGAGAAAGATTCAAGGGCCAATTTAAGGATCGTGTAACAACTAAGGGGTCTGTAAGTTTCAGCATAAGGCTATAAATAGCCTCTCATTCTCACACATAAGGGGATCTTTTTTTACCTAGTTTTTTAGCTTTTTAGGAAATTTAGCTTAAGCTTTTAAGTTTTAAGTCAATGTAATTTTCATTTAAACTTTTGTAATTTTCTTTTCAAGTAATGTAATCAAGCCTTTTTAGTTAATGAAATTTAAGTTTTCTTTAATAAATTTGTCAAAAAGCTCTAGTGATAGTGTATAGACCAATAAGCTCTTATAAGCTCTCACAAGTCTATAAGCTTGTGATTGAGCTCAATTCAGTCTTTAACTCACTTAAACCTTAAAATCAGCTTAATTACCTTGGATTATTGGATTTAGAAGCTTATGGAAGGGAAGCTAGCCATGGATGAGCTTCCAATGACTTATACTAGCTTCCAAAAGGATAAGCAAGAGCTTGTTTGATGCAGCATGTTTGAGCAATTTAGGCTTTGTTTAGCTAATGCACTGGTAAGATCTTCTTTACTTTTCAGACTTTAGTTTTCTTATATATAGTTTTGGCTTAAATTTTCTTATTAATTGCTTACAATGCTTATTTAGGATGCTTATTTGAGCTTAATCTGTTTCTAAATGCTTATTAATGATGAATGTCTACTGTCTTTAGTTTCTTAATATATAATTTAGATTTACTCATTTGCCCTTATAAACATAAAAACCAAAAAAATATTTAGCATAGTTTTGTAAACATTAATTCTAGCTTTCTAGTTTGTATGAAATTAAGCTCACTAAGGTTTAGTTATAAGCTAATAGCTATATGGTATGTTAAAAGGTTTTGGTACCCGGACTAGATTTTAAATCTCCCAAGCAAAAAGTGAAATCTGTTTAAATAAAAAGGGGTGTTTTGATTAATGCAATTCGTCTCTTAGTCAAACTGAATTGTGGCATTTATTTTGGTTAGTTTAGAATTTCAAATTTGATTAGGTTTGAGCAGAGTTCGTAGGATTATGTTTAAGAGCTAATATCGTTTTTATTAGGCTTAATCTTTTTGATCTTGCACGCAGGGAATTTTCCCTTTCCTTACATGTTAAAATTTTGAACCAAGCCACATTAGGCTTTGCTTCTTGTTTGTGTTAAAGTTAAACACCTCATTGAGTGTGGTTCTAGTTCAGGAGTACCCAACTTGGAGTCCTCCTGCATTGGGTTCTATCCCATTGGCCAATTGCATCAGCAGTAGTAACAGTTGTTACTACTGCTATCTTTTTAGCTTCATTTAAGCTGGTATTTGTAGGATTTAGAATCTAAAATTCAATTAGCTATTAGATTAGATATAGGTAAAGTTAGCATAAAGCTATTTTCACATTTCTAGCTATTTCTTAGAGTAATTTTAGCTTTTAAAAGTTCATCAAAAATTCTTTAAAAAAACAAAAACAGTAAGTAAGTAGATATTAGGTCTTATCTCAGATACTTAGCTTATATAATTTATTTTATGGTTAAAAACATGTAAGCTTATAAGTATAAGATAAGTTGTCAAAAGCTCAGCTTCTGTCATTGCTTATTGAGTATTTTAGCTTAAGTTGTTTTTAAGCTTTCAAGTCTTAATTTCTGAGTTTGCTGTTTTGATCATTAAATTTAGAAGTCTTTTAGTGTTATTGGTTAAATTAGCTTATCAAAACTAGCTTTTACATGTTATAAGCTTCCTAGAACAGCTTTTGTTTTTGAAAATAAGCTTAATATAGGATGTGTGCAAGCAAATTAGTGAAGCATAACTTTTTAATTGTCAAAAAGCCACTTTCTGAAACAGCAGCTTCATAAGCTCTTTAAGAGCTTATTTTTGAGTTTTAGTTTATGTTAGCTTTATTAAAGTTGTTTAAAAAGTTTTACTCTACAACTTTGTTCTTTTAAGTTTTTTTTAAAAAAAAAGGGAAGTTGAAATCGGGGGTGAGGAAGGCTCGAACCCCCGACCTCAACACTTCAACCCTTTATAACACCACGACACAACACCACACTCTTACCGCGTGCCCTTGGGTCCTTTCCGTAATACTCTTGCACAAATTTACTTTTATACACATTTTTAAACCTTATTAGTCCTATTAAACCTGTTTCTAGCTTTATTTCCACACTTTTACAAAAAGCTTGATCTCGGGCTTATATCTAGTTTTTAATAGTATAAAACTAATTTCTGTAATATTTCTAGAATTTTTTATAGGTTCATTATAGTATTTTTTTAACAATTTATTTTCATTAAAAACTTTTAAAAAAAATCAAAAAATAATAGAAAAATAATCAAAAAAATAAAAATCTTTTTTAGAAAAATTTCTTTTATCATAAAGTTCATAGGAAAATTAGTTATGCTTTCGTAGGGTCTAAATTGCAAATTTCGTTTTTTAAAGAACGGGATTCGTTCCGTTCTCGTTTATCGTGTTTAACCTCAATTTAACTCTGTTAAGTTAGTGATTATTATTTTAGTAAATTAGGGGTTTTTTGACCTCCGCTTAAGAATCCCCGCTTATTGCGTTTTTTAGTTTAATATTTGGTTTCACCTTATTTGTCTTTATGCTTAATTGTTAGAATGTTGTTATTTTTTTTTTTAATTGTTTAAAAGTAGATAATCAAATCTATCCTATTGTTCCAATTCAAATCAATTGTCCGAACAACATCGTGGATTCAATATCCCAAAATCGTTAGGGAAACGACCCGGGGAATCTTACTTCCCGGTTAATATACGTATTATATTATATTATATATATTTTGAAGAATTTCCTTTTTACCTTTGTCCTCAAAGGTAAATTGGTAATTTTTCATCGTATTATATATATTATATTTTACGTGTGTATAGATTCTTACTACCAAAAATTTTTGGCGCCGCTGCCAGGGATTTGTGATTAAGATTCTATCGTTTGAAGTTTGTTGATCGTGATTTGAAGACCCTTTCATTTTTGAAAGTTTTGTTTTGTTTAAAAAATAAAAAAAATAAATATATATATATATATAAATAAAAAGTAAAAAAAATATTTTTCTTTTCTTTTAGTATAATTATCATTTAAAAAAAATCAAAAATTTAAAAAATTATCCATAATAAAAAATAAAATAAACCAAGTTGGTAAAAGAACACCAACAAATAATACCTTCAATTGAGGTATTATCATAGTAAGTTCCCAACTCGAATCAAAGATTTAAAAACTTGCCATTTGTGTCATTTACGAAATACGGCTCACCTTAAAAAGTAAAATTTTTAAGAGCTACCGTGAAGTAAATTTGATTAATTGGTTTAAGTTTTCATTCTCGTTATCCTTAATTTAGTTTGTATTTAAATAATAAAAAAAATAGTTTTAAAATGTTCTTTTCTACTTTGTTGCATGCGCACCATCGTGTCTCATAAAACCGCAACCGTAACCGTCAACAACAAAAGCCCAACCGGCTGTTGTTCAAGCAAATTCAATTAGAAGAACCTTTTGTTATCTCCTGTATTTCCGGATGGCTGATAACCGACTATGGCACAATGCTGCTCCAAGCAACCCATCGAGGGGAAGTAGGATGCAATTTGGTTGTAAATTCCTGAAATCAATGCTAATTTTTGAGTTAAAGCTTGAGTTTGATCAATCTTGGTTCAAAACAAACAGTTTTTTTCGGACACTAGAAAGATGATCCAATGCTCACATCCGTTTTTATAATAAGATTACTTCACAATGAGATGCCGGATATTCCCGAGCAAGTCAATTTAAGCTTATGCTTTTTTCGTTTTCTCTTTGAAGGTTCAGGCGCGATTGGCTAGAAAAAGAACCTCTCGATCAATTTTGACATGGGATATCTTGTGTCAAAATTCATTAATCAATTCCTTTCCTCCTCTCAAAAACGACAAATCTCGTAACGAAATCACGAGATTTCAACAAAGGATTGATTGGAATCATTTTATGAGGTTTGGGAATGTGAATTTAAAATGACCTTCTTTCGAGCATTTCCACATCACGGATTTTCAGAATTACATCAGCTTAATACGTTTTACAATGCTTTGAATGCTAATGATCAAGATTCGTTGAATTCTACTACAGGTGGAAACTTTTTGGATAAGATGCCTCGTGAATGCTTGAGAATTATCGAGAGTAAATCCAAGGTTCGTAATTCACGAAATAAGGCAGTCGTTGCTAAAGTGAGTTTGAATTCATCTACCCCCTGAATTTCACCAGATGTTGTTGCTCTTACAACCGAAGTTTCTGAACTTAAGAATATGATGAAGACTATGCTTATCGACAAGCAAAAAGCCCAAGCTCCCGCACCTATAAAAGCGGTCGAGCAGAGTTGTGTAACTTGTGGAGGTGCTCATTCTTATAGAAATTGTCCAGCCACCGATGGCAACGTTTATCGAGACAACATTCAAGAGTACGTTTCACAAGCTGCTGCAGCTAATTTTAATCAAGGAAATACCAATTCTAGACCTCCGATGGTTGCAAACCAAATCCGACCTCCTGGTTTTCCTCCGATTCAAAACAATCAAAACCGTTTCAATCAAAATCAAGGAAATAATTTCAACCAAAATCGAGGAACCAATTTCAATCAAAACCGTGGAAATAACTTTTATCAAGGACAAGTGTATCAACCTCCGACTAGTCAACCACCAGTTTACCAAGCTCAACCTTATCAAGCTCCTGCTCAGCAAATGCAAGGTGTTTCAAAGACCGATTTTGAGAATTATGTCAAGGCTAATGATGCTCCCATAAATTGCATCACATGAAAATTTGAATGTATAGCTTCCAACGCGACTTCAAGATAAGCAGTATCAATGATCAACCTGAGAAAAACATGCTTAAACGTAAACATAAAGTTGTGCTATCATAGGTTAGTTTAAATATGAATGTAAGTTTCAAATGAATGTATTTGTCCACTGTGTCATCACAGTACCATGTAGACAAAAAAAATCCAAAGGTTTATAAAGAAGTGCACGACACATTTTATGTCACCAAATAACAATCTATCCCAAAGATGTAAAGAAATGCATGAACCAATTTTAATGTCACCAAAAAAAGTTTCAGAGTATGTATCGCCACTTATTTAAGCACGAAAATATCCATGTGATGTTAATAAAACAATGTTTCCGATTACTCTAAGCCCATGAAACCGATGCTTCTAATATACATAAGAGTTCATATTAAGTGTATGTGGTCCCTGTAGGCCTAACCAATGTAAATCCGACATGTTATAACCGTTCCGTGTTGCCCAGTATGCGAATCACCTGAACGGGATTGTCAATCCCGTATAGATCTATTTTAATAACATTCCGCTAGACAACATATTATAACGTTCGTTTGCCCAGTGATAGCTAATCACCCGAACGGGGATCACACCCGAATAGATCTATTTCATAACATTCGCGCTCACCCTCCAAGTGATTTACAGTTCATGAAGCTGTGACGTAGACTTATATATACTACCTTCACAGGATTCCCCTCCCAAGAGAACAACCCGGCCTTATTTAAAGAATAATTACTCCGTTTACCGTGTCCCCTCCAGACACCCGGGCATCTACCAGTATTATTATCAGTTCAATCCGCTCAAGCTAATCCGTAATCATTTCAAAAGTAAAGTACATATATTTGTGACCAAAAATGAAGTCAAGTAATATATCTCATAGCGAGCTATGTAAATGAGTATGTGAACTAGTTTGTAATCAACCACGTAAATGCATTTGTAGACAAGCATGTATCCCCCTCGCGGGTTTATAAACATTCAAAAGATTGAAAAACGAGGTTATGAAACTCACCTCGATGATGTAGAACGATTGACAAATAGGCATCTAATATGCACAACACGAACGGAAGATGAAGCGGCTCGATCAAGAAGTTGCAACTAATCTTAATGGCTAAGTCCCAATAACCTAGGATAATGAATTTGGGTTTCTCGATGGATAGTTACGTCAATGCAACACGTTGATAAAAGATTTAGATTTCAAGTTGTAATAATTTGGTGGTTGGTTAAATAAATAAATTGGAAAGTGATCGCAAAGTATGTAATATATTCTGTATATATTACATATGAAAATAACCATTATATAACTCATACTGTGAATTATATAACAAAGACAAACAATCCAAAGATTAATGTGATGTATATAATACTTTACAGGTATTATATAAGAAACGTGAGAAAATAATTGAAACAAGATATTTTGACACCAATTTAATTAATAAAAAGTCATTGCATAAAAGTAAACACACGTCTTAAAGTTATAGATTAAACAAACGATGTTTGTAAAGCTTTTACAACAATTATGATGTTATCTTCTAGCTGAAAATTAGAATATAAAATAATATTTTTATAAATATTATTTTCGTATTCCTCGACGTGTGTGTGCCAAATAGTTATCTCATTGTAAAATTATAGTTTTCGTTCATTGGTGGGGTTATTGTATAATACGAGTTAATGTATCTTTAAAATATATCTTGGTTCTTTTATCGGTTTCTAAAATGATAGTAGTTTTAGTGAATCATAAATATAGGAAATTCTATAAATTTCATCATGACTTTCCCAGTTATATAACGTTTCTCCCTATTTATAAAACCTAATGTTTTCTTTTCCACTTTTCAACAACCGCGCGTTGCAAAATATCTATGTGTTTTAAATATATATTTATAACTAAACAAATTAATAAATACCATATTTATTTAACCATTAACCACCATTTTAGTTCCGATTTATAATTTATAAAGTCCCGTGTTATATTTATTAGTCAAGTGTATAAACCAAACGAACCTTGTTGTTTCGCTAAACCAAACGCATCCTTTGTTGTCTTCTCTAAACCCAAACACACCCCGTGGTGCTTATTTCAAACCCAAACACACTCCTTGTGTTTTTCTGTTATCCCAAACGCACCCTTATTGTGTAAATAAACCAAACATGCCCTATGTTGTTTTCTACCAAGCCAAACGCACCCTATCCGTGCTTCTGTACAACCAAACACACCCTTAGTGCTAATCTATATCCAAACGCACCCTCTTGAGCTTGTCTTTAACACAAACGCACTCATAAAATGGTAGGTTGACCCGTTAACAAAGACCCCAATTTGGCTTTGAAACACCAAACGTAACCCGTAGTCAGTTTATAAACCAAACGCAGCCGCAAGGGCTGTCGATACACCAACCAGCCGCACCCTTGTGGGCTTCTTTGTCGAAACAACCACCACCCTCGTGGTGGTTTTCACCACAGACACAAACACGCCCTTCGTGGCTGTTTTACACATGAAACCAACGCACCAGTTGGTGCTTATAACAAAACCGACGCACCCTAACTGTTGAGTACCAAAAACAAACGCACCCCGATGGTGCTTAGACACGCCAAACGCACCCTCGTGGGTGACTTACAAATCGGACGCGACCTATGGTGCTAAACACAACACCGAACGTACCCTACTCGATGAAAACACAAATCACCCGCACCCTTTTCGGGGCTGACTCCAACCCAACGCGCCCTTTTCGGGGCTTAGGACAAACCATGCGCACCCTGCTGCTAAGCCACCGAAACAACACCCTTGTGTAGTTTAACCCTAAAATGGACGCACATAACCCCTTGTGGTGTCGGCTAGCAAGACAAACCAACCCCCCTTTTGGGTCGGTGGTTTATGTGGTGGCGGTGATGATGGCGACGTGGTGGAGGTGGTGATGATGGTGGTGTTATAATGATAATGATGACGATGGTCTTGTGGTGGTGGTGGTGCATCGGTGTGGCGGCAGCAGTGGTGGTGGGGATCGGATAGATCCGGGACGGATCTATCTTTTTATAATTTTTGGGTTCGCCGGAAAAAGTCACCGGAAAAGTTTTTCGGTGGCGGCACAGCGGCGGTGACGGTGGCCGGAGGTGGCTGTCGAATTTGGGGAAGGGGAGAGATGAAATGGAGATGTGTGTGTTTATATAAATGTAAATGAAAATTAAATTTATATCTTTTATGAATTAAATATATAACAATAACGATAAAGAAAGGTGACATGTTACTAATAGATGGGGGGTTAATTTGTAAATGTTTCCTCAGGTGACGCAAAAGTTGTAACTTTGTAAATATGCGTTCGGGACTCGTTTTGAAACTGACTTAACAAGACGATTCAACGCACGAAACTTGCGCCATTGTGTTCCAAATAATTTTTCCATGAAAAATGAGTATTCATTTGATAGTATTTCGTAAATATTTTTATAACATTTATAAAGATATTTGTTATTCGTTTGGAAACCCGGTTATGTGTCGTCCGAAAGTAAAAATAAAAATACATTTTTAACCCGTATATTTGTGTCTTTAACAACGTTACCAAATAAAATGATAACAAATTTATTAAATATTTTTATTTAATAAAACGTGAGAATTAAACGTAATTTAATTATTTTTGTGTGTCGGTGCCCGTTGTGTGCAGTTTTCAAAACTTTGTGAGGCTGTTTTAGCCCTCTTCTGCTTGTTTTCAAGTCTCGGGCAAAACTGAAAAGTTGTTAGGAATGTCGTGTTACATCAAATTGCTTTAGAGTCCGAATAATGAAAACATGATTTAGTGGTTCGTTTTTGATAAATCAACTATGAATTAATATATATCCTTTTTCGTTTTAGAATCAAATAAGTTAAAAATAACTTTGTACTCGAGGTGTGTAATAATAATTACGATTTATTATTGAAATATGTTCCGAAAATTCTTACCAGTTACGTGTTAATCGTTTTTATGTGACAATAAAAGACTAAAAGTCAAAAGTCAAGTCAGACTTGAAGAGTCAAAGGTTAAAATAGTCCTTTAAAATTTCGAAAATTCTCGGATGTTACAGTACCTACCCCTTAAAGAAATCTCGTCCCGAGATTAAATTTGTGTTAACCGATTGTGTGACCAAGAAAAGACTTAAGATTTAATAAACTCGTTCTAAACAAGACGCTGATCACTTTATTCAGCAAAATTCGGTGTTTCTACACTTCTCAATCTACCAAAATTTTTTTTTTTTGCCTAGGTTTGTCCAGGATATTTAATCCATCAAAATGGGTATCTCAAAATATATCATTACAGATCTTATGATTGGTATAACCGCGTTATAGGGAAAGTCTCATTATAGTGAAAACCTCACGAAGAAGGTGTAGTCGCGTGAGTATGTTTGTATAAGTTTCTAAATGTCCGAGGACGGAGTCTCGTTTCTACTATCTGTAAGGTTCGATGATTCACATCAACGTGGCTTATGGATGTAAGTACCCAACTTACTTGGCAGTACTAGGATGTATCGCGACCTAAGTCTTCCTACTAGTGGCCCGAAAATAGACTAGACCAGACTATCTGTTTCGTCGATAGTGTGTATCTCGTTAAGGGTAGTTGCATACCTAATTGGATAAATTTGTATCAGTCGGGAACAAGCTCCAGGACCCAACAGCAGCGACCAATAACGGACAAGTACTATAACAATGGTGATGTGAATCCGAGAAAGAGGACATGTCGAGAAACATATAATCCCAGAATAAAGTTTAACGGATGGGAGGAGCTCGCGGAAGAGCTTATGCGATAGACGACGGATTATGGTACTCAGTCGCTAGTTTAAGGACGAATCAACTCCATTAACTCACGTGTGTAACAAGTCTGTTAGTTCCACGAACAGTTCGTGATCGCGAGGATTAGCAACGGCAAAAGTAATGACTTAAGAATGAGATAAGATAGCTCAAGTGAGACATTGAGATTCTGCTGAGTAGTAAGACACTATTGTGTTTCTAGACCTTTTTAACGAATTCCGGTGATCATCGAGTTCAGGTTCATACTCGTGTCACATTGGTTACCATTAAGCCCACTCATTTATAATTCATTATTTGCATAAAGAGGCGTCCCAATTTATGTAAATAATGAATTGATAAACTTATGGTTCAGCGATTTACAATTTCTCTATTTAACTGAAGGGGCGTCCCAATCCTTTCAAATAAATAGATTATAAATCATCCTACTTAATAATTTCTGATGCAATACGCATACTCACATAACCTTCAAGGTGGTGGATAACATGACGATGCATGTGCTTCTAATGAGTATGGGGCGAGTGTTCCAAACTCGTGTTCGGAGACGGGGAGTAAAACTAGTAGGGAAATCACATAGTGTTCAAGATAGTTAATAAGTACTCGGTTAGAGTAAATAAGGTAAAAGTCTCGATGAACCAGTCAACATAGCAATTATCATATAAATCCTCCTATTACAAGTCCCGCCCATACAAGATTTGTAATACTTAGATTCACACATAATTCTATGTAAACAGAACTGTGACGGGTTTTGTTAACATAACAACTATCCTATAAATCTTCCTATTACAAGTCCCGCCCATACAAGACTTGTAATACTTAGATTTATATATAATCCCATGTAAACAAAAATTATGATGGTCTCTACGTAATACGATATTGTATAAAGTTATGAAGAAAATACTATTCATAGAGAGCATTGTTTTTAACTTACAATGTCCTAAGAACGACGTGAGACCAATTGTGCAACTCACAATATCTGACGAGTAAGAAGTGAGGCCATTGTGCAACCCACAATGTTCCTTAAAAATAGTTCTGGTATTTATATAATACTCTTTCTATAAATAAGCGACATAATACGCGAAAGAATGCAAACAGATATAATATAAATTTATAAATTATGTCACGTAAGCACTTAATGCAACACGTAATGTAAGCACATAAGCAAGTAGCGTGTATGCACTTTGAAAATATTTGATGTGATGCAATGTTTTTATGAAAACGGTTATAAGTCCTCAGGGTATAAATGCAACCTAGTTCTCTATAGCCAGTGCTCTGATACCAATCTGAGTAATACCCGCAAAATGCGTGACGTCATCGAAGTATTCCGGGGAGTTACTTCATAAGTACACAGCGCTCGATAACCAAGAGAACTACCTCTAAATGTGTCGGTGAAATAATCTCTGATGATTTCCTTGAAATTGATATAACATTTGTCCTAGTAATATGGCATCGACCAGTGAAAACTTGAATGTATAGACTACCAATGCACTCACGTAAGCCATTATCTATATCACCTGAGAAAAAACATGCTATTAAAGACGGTCAACAAAAAGTTGGTGAGTTTCATAGGTTAGTTTATATAAATGAAAGTTTCAAATGAATGTAATTGTCCACTGTGTCATCACAATACCATTGTAAAAAAAATCCGCAAAGGATTTATAAAGAATGTCACGACACATTTTATTGTCACCAAAAGTATCATCTATCCCAAGATTTATAAAGAATGCATGACCAATTTAATGTCACCAAAAGGTTTCAAGTATGTATTGCCACTTTATTTAAGGCACAGTAAATATCCATGTGAGTATAAAACAATGTTTACGATTACTCTAAGCTCATGAAACCGATGCTCTAATATACAGTAAGAAGTCCATGTTAAGAGTATGTGGGCCCTGTAGGCCCAACCAATCGTAATCCGACATGTTATAACGTTCGTTTGCCCAGTGATAGCTAATCACCCGAACGAGGATTGTCAATCCCGAATAGATCTATTTTATAACATTCGCGTAGACAACATAGTATAACATTTTTTTGTTAACGTTCGGTTCGCCCCAGGTGATATTTTAATCACCCGAACGGATCACACCCGAGAAGATCTATTTCATAACCTTCGCAGCTCACCCCTCCAAATGATTACATTTCAATGAAGCTGTGACGTAGACTTATATATATACCCATCACAGGTGTCCCCTCCAAGAACACTCGGGCCTTTATTTAAAGAATAGGTACTCCCGTTACCGGTGTCCCCTCCAAGAACACCCGGGCACTACCGTATTATTATCAGTTCAATCCGCTCAAGCTAATCCGTAATCATTTCAAAAGTAAAGTACATATATTTGTGACCAAAAATGAAGTCAAGTAATATATCCCATAGCGAGCTATGTAAATGAGTATGTGAACTAGTTTGTAATCAACCACGTAAATGCATTTGTAGACAAGCATGTATCCCCCTCGCGGGTTTATAAACATTCAAAAGATTGAAAAGCGAGGTTATGAAACTCACCTCGATGATGTAGAACGATTGACATATAGGCATCTAATATGCACAACACGAACGGAAGATGAAGCGGATCGATCAAGAAGTTGAAACTAATCTTAATGGCTAAGTCCCAATAACCCAGGATAATGAATTTGGGTTTCCCGATGGATAGTTACGTCAATGCAACACGTTGATAAAAGATTTAGATTTCAAGTTGTAATAATTTGGTGGTTGGTTAAATAAATAAATTGGAAAGTGATCGCAAAGTATGTAATATATTCTGTATATATTACATATGAAAATAACCATTATATAACTCATACTGTGAATTATATAACAAAGACAAACAATACAACGATTAAGTAGTATATAATCACGTTACAGGTATAAATAAGAAACGAGAAATAATTGAACAAGATATATTGACACCAATTTAATTAATAAAAAGTCCTTGCATAAAAGTAGACACACGTCTTAAAGTTATAGTTTAAACAAACGATGTTTGTAAAGCTTTTACAACAATTATGATGTTATCTTCTAGCGGACAATTATGAATTATAAAATAATATTTTATAAATTTATATTTCGTTTCCTCGACGGGTCGTGTCTAAATAGTATCTCAAGTGTAAACGTATAGTTTTTCGTTCAAATGGGTGGGGTATTTTATAATACGAGTTTAATGTATCTTTAAAATATAGTCTGGTTCCTTTATACGGCTTTGTCTAAAATGATAGCAGAGTTTAGATGATCCATAAATATAGAGAAATTATATAAATTTCCAAATCATGACTTTTTCCAGTTATATAATGTTTTCCTCCCTAATTATAAAACCTAATGTATTCTTTTCCACTTTTCACACCCGCTGCGTTGCAAAAATATTTCTACTGCATTTAATCATATATTTAATATAGATTTATAAACTAAACAAATAATAAATACCTATATTTATTCAACCATTAAACCACTATTTTAGTTCCGATTTATAATTTAGTAAGTCCCGTGTTATATTTATTAGTCAAGTGTAAAACCAAACGAACCTCTTGTTGTTTCGCTAAACCAAACGCACCTTTGTTCCTTCTCTAAAACCCAATCGCACCCGTGGAGGCATGTGTCAACCCAAACTAAACCAAACCCACACTTGTGTTTTTCCTGTATATCCCAAAACGCAAGACACCTTATTGTGTAAAAAAAACCCACCATACCTACTGTTGTTTCTTCCAAGCCAAACCACCCCTATCCGATGCTTCTGTACAAACCAAACACACCCGTAGGCTAAATATCTATATCCCCAAACTCACCCGTTGTGCTTGTCTTTAAACACCAAACGCACCCGATATGTGTGTTGACGCCACAACAAAACACCCATATTTGACTGATGAACAGCCAAACGTACCCTTGTCGGTTTTATAAACCAAACACAGCGCAAGTGCTGTCGATACACCAACCAGTCCCCCCGCACCCTTGTTGTGCTTCTTGTCGAAACAACCACAACCGCTCGTGTGTTTTCACCACAGACACAAACATTAACGCCTTTCGGGCTGTTTGTACACATGAAACCAACGCAACCAGTTGTGCTTATATCAAAAGCGACGCACCTAACTGTTGATACCAAAACAAACGCACCCCGATGGTGACTTTAGACACCCAACCCCCCGTCGTGGGTGACTCATCAAATCGGACGCACCCTAATGGTGCAAATCACAACACCGAACGTACCCTACTCCGATGAAAACAAAACCACTCCGCACCCTTTTCGGGGCTGTACCTCAACCCCAACACGCCCTTCTTCGGCTTAGGAACAAACCATGCGCACCCTCTGTTGCCTAAGCCTCCGAAACAACAACCCCTTGAGTGTTGTTTAACCACATAACAGACCATCTCCCTTTTCTGGGTTTTCTGTCAAACGAACCACCCTTGTGTTCGGCTGAGCAAGACAAACCAACGCACCCTTGTGGGTCGTTGTTATGTGGTGGCGTTGATAGATGCGACGTAGTGGAGTTGGTGGATGATGGTGGTGTTATAATGATAATGATGACGATTGGTACTTGTGGTGGTGGCGGTGCATCGGTGTGGCGGCAGCAGTGGTGGCAGCGCGTGGTGGTGGGGATCGAATAGATCCGGGACGGATCTATCTTTTTATAATTTTTGGGTTCGCCGGAAAAAGTCGCCGAAAAAGTTTTCTGGTGGCGGCACAACGGCGGTGACGGTGGGCGGAGGTGGCTGCCTGGATTTTAGGGAGGGAGAGAGATGAAATGGAGATGTGTGTGTTTATATAAATGTAAATGAAAATTAAATTTATAATTTATATATATATATATATATATAAACTATAAAGAAAGATGACATGTTACTAATAGATGGGGGGTTAATTTGTAAATGTTTCCTCAGGGACCAAAAGTGTAACTTTTGGTAAAATATGGTTCGGGACTCGTTTGAACCACTTAACGGACGATTCAACGCACGAAACTTGCGCCATTGTTTTCCAAATAATTTTTCCATGAAAAATGAGTATTCATGTGATAGTATTTCATAAATATTTTTATAACAATTTTATAAAGATTATTTTGTTAGTCGCTTTGGAAACCCGGTTATGTCTCGTCCGAAAGTAAAAATAAAAATACATTTTTAACCCGTATATTTGCGTCTTTAACAACGTTACCAAATAAAATGATAACAAATTTATTAAATATTTTTATTTAATAAAACGTGATAATTAAACGTAATTTAATTATTTTTGTGTGTCGGTACCCGTTGTGTGCAGTTTTCAAAAACTTGCCCTATGTCTGTTTTGAGCCCCTCATCTGCTTGTTTTCAAGTCTCAGGGCAAACTGAAAATTGTAGGAATGTCGATTTAAAAAGCCCTCAAATTGCTTTAGAGTCTGAATAATGAAAACATGATTAGTGGTTTTGTTTTTGATAAAATCAACATGAATTAATTATATATCTTATTCGATTTTCGAATCACATAAGTTGAAAAAAACGTTATACTCGAGGTTTGTAATATAATTACGATTTATTATTGAAATATGTTCCCGAACATCTTACCAGCTACGTGGTAATCGTTTTTTTAGGAACAATAAAAGGACCAACATGTCCAAGTCAAGTCAGACTTGAAGAGTCAAAGGTTAAAATAGTCCTTTAAAATTTCAAAAATTCTCGGATGTTACAAAAACCGTGGAAATAACTTTTATCAAGGACAAGTGTATCAACCTCCAACTAGTCAACCACCAGTTTACCAAGCTCAACCATATCAAGCTCCTGCTCAGCAATTCAAGTTGTTTCAAATACCGATTTGAGAATTATATGTCAAGTCTAATGATGCTGTATTGAAAATATGGCAAAATCAGGCCAAGGTTTACAAAACCAATGACAATTTAACGGAAATGCTTTTCTAAGTTCGGTACATTCAATACCGCTATCACTCCTTCGATTCAGTTCTCTTCAACAACACGGTTACTAACCCCGTATGAAGACTTTGAAGGTATTACTACCAGAGATCTGGTATGCTTACAAAGGACCTAACGATTCCTCCTACTTCTCTAAGTAGTGGAAACTAGAACCCGATGTGACAAAGGACACATTTTCCGACTATAACAGGAATTACCGAAGACATCCCGAAGCCTCCGGTTGTTCCAGGTTTGAAAAACAAAATCCAGTTTCTGAGCCAGTTAATGCTCCAGTTAGTGCACCGATGCCTAACGCCAAACCGTCAATCCTATCCTTCAAGCGAAATGATGAGAAAGCACCGTGAAATAGCTAACTGAACACAAAGAGAATCTACGAAATCTTCAAAGATATGAGTTTCAAAATTAGTTCATAGATGCATTGACTCTAATGCCCGAAGTTTGGCTTTCAACTCTAAAGCCTTAATGGAAATCAAAGAAAAGCTTAGTGAGATGGCTAGAACCCCTTTGAACGAACATTGCTCGGCGGTCATACTTAACAAGTTACCCGAAAAACTTAGTGACCCCGGCAGATTCCTTATTCCATGTAAATTTTCCCCGGAATGGATATGCTTAGGCCTGCCGATCTTGGCGCTAGCATAAATCTCATGCCATTTTCCGTGTGAAAAAAGCTTACCTGCCAAACCGGAATCCAACGTCAAGACACTAGAACACGACCGTTGGAATTTCCGACCACTCGGTATTGCTAAAGATGTCAACGTTAAGTTGGTGTATTCCGTTTCCAGTGCCGACTTGTGGTCGTATATTTTAAACATGACCCTTCGTGTACCCCTAATTCTCGGAGTGTTTTCTTAAGACCAGTCGTGCTTTGATAGACGTGTACGAAGGTGAATTAACCCTTCGAGTAGGAAATGAGGCCATTACTTATAATCTAGATCAAACTCGAGATACTCGGTTAATTAACTGATATGACGGCGAATCGAATCGACGTTGTTGAATTAGCTTGTGAAGAGTATTCTCAGGAAGTTCTAGGATTTTCAGACGTGATCGCCAGTGGCAATCCCACTCCCTATTATGATCCGATAGTTTCAAATTCTTCTCCGACTCTTACTCCTTTCGGGGATAGTGATTTTCTACTTCTAGAAGAAGCTGATGCTTTTCTTGCTCTAAAGCCGACATCCAACTATCACCGGAATTTTGATGAACCCTATTATGACCCAGAAGGGGAGCATCTTATCTCGAAGTACTCCTTAAGCAGTAGAGCCTTCACCTCCTCCGAACCAAGGAAATTATTTGCCGAAAATTAGAAAGGAACTTAAAATTTGTGAAGCTAAAACTGCAAAATCTTCAATTGATGAACCTCCCGAGGTCGAACTTAAGGACTTACCGCCTCATCTCGAATATGCATTTTTGGAAGACAACAACAAGTTGCCAGTCATCATTGCCAAAGATTTGAGTGTCGATGAAAAGACCGCTCTCATAAAGGTTCTAAAGTCCCGAAAGCGAGCCATCGCTTGGAAACTCTCCGACATAAAGGGTATTAACCCGGAATTTTGTTCTCATAAAATTCTTATGGAAGAGGACTACGAACTAGCGGTCCAACATCAGAGAAGGGTTAATCCAAAGATTCACGAAGTCATTAAGAAAGAGGTTGAAAAACTTCTTGACGCCGGATTAATCTACCCAATCTCGGATAGTCCTTGGGTAAGCCCAATGCACTGTGTGCCAAAAAAGGAGGGATGACTGTAGTGACCAATGATGAAAACGAATTAGTACCAACTAGACTTGTAATGGGATAGAGAGTTTGTATTGATTATCATAAGTTGAACGAAGCCACCCGAAAAGACCACTTCCCTTTGCCGTTTGTGGATCAAATGCTCGAGAGGCTCGCATGAAATGAATACTATTGTTTCCTCGATGGTTTCTCGGGTTACTTTCAAATACCAATCGATCCAAAAGATCAGGAGAAGACCACATTCACCTGCCCATATGGAACGTTTGCTTACCGCCGCATGCCTTTTGGCTTATGCAATGCACCAGGCACGTTACAGAGGTGTATGATGGCTATCTTCCATGATATTATTGAAAAGATGATGGAAGTTTTCATGGACGACTTTTTAGTTTTCAGAAATTCTTTCTCTACGTGCCTTTCCAATTTAGAAAAGATGCTTAAACGGTGTGAAGACACTAATTTAGCTCTAAATTGGGAAAAAAACCATTTTATGGTAAAAGAGGGCATTGTTCTTGGACACAAAATTTCAAAGAAAGGAATAGAAGTCGACAAAGCCAAAATAGACGTCATTGTTAAATTACCTCACCCAACTACCGTCAAGGGTATTAGGAGTTTTCTCGGACATGCAGGTTTCTATCGTAGATTCATCAAGGAATTTTCAAAAATTTCTCGACCCATGACTCATCTCCTTGAGAAAAACACTCCTTTCATTTTCTCCGAAGAATGCATTCAAGCTTTTTAGATTTTAAAGAAAAAACTTCCGGAAACTCCAATTCTGATTGCCCCCGACTGGGACCAGCCCTTTGAGCTTATGTGCGATGCGAGCGACTATGCCATAGGTGCGGTTCTGGGGCAAAGATTTGAGAAACACTTTAGGCCTATACATTATGCAAGCAAAACAATGACCGAGGCAAAATCGAACTACACCACAACGGAAAAGGAAATGTTAGCCGTGGTGCACGCCTTCGAAAAATTCTGATCATACCTCATCATGAATAAAAGCATAGTATATACGGATCATTCCACCCTTAAATACCTCTTTAATAAGAAATACGCCAAGGCATGATTGCTCCGGTGGGTTCTCCTCCTTCAAGAATTTGATTTTAAAGTAATTGATATGATGGAGCCTGAGAACTACTGCGGTATTGATCATCTTTCCAGATTAGAAAAAACATATGATAAATGTTCTCGATTTCCAATGGAAATAAACGAAACTTTTCCTCTCGAGACACTTAATATGGTGACTTCTCGTGGTGACCCAAGTACCCCGTGGTTTGCCGATTATGCAAATTACCACACGGGGAATTTCATTGTCAAAGGAATGTCAACTCAGCAGAAAAACAAATTTTTCAAAGATGTTAAATATTATTTTTGGGACGACCCTTTTCTATTCAAAACCTGTGTGGATCAAGTGATCCGGCGATGTGTTTTGGGCCAAGAAGCTGTCGACATCCTCACAGCTTGCCATAGTGGACCCACCAGGGGATATTACGGTGCCAACTACACCACCAAAATGGTTTTTGATTCAAGATTTTATTGGCCCACAATCTACAAAGATGCCCATGAGTTAGTCAAAAACTGTTACTCATGCCAGCGTCAAAGAAAAATTTCACAGCGTGATGAGATGCTACAAAATTCCATCCAAGTGTGTGAAATCTTTAATGTCTGGGGCATAGACTTCATGGGACCATTTCTGTCATCTAGAGGAAATAAATACATACTCATAGCCGTTGATTACCTATCCAAATGGGTCGAAGCCAAGGCGCTCCCCACTAACGATGCTAGAGTTGTAGTTACGTTTTTGAAATCTTTTTTTGCCCGATTCGGTAACACCGAGAGCTATTATAAGCGGATCGTGGGACCAATTTTTGTAACATTCAGTTTTGCTATCAGTAATGTCGAGTATTAGGTCACTCATCTCTTAGCTTCCCGCTTACCCTACCCCTCAAAATGTGGTCAAGTCGAATAAGTGTCGATATCGTGGGTTAAAATGTTATTTTATAAAGGACGGTTGCGAGAAACGTGTGCCTCATTGTCTCCGTTAGGCTTGGATGACGCTCTATGGGCTTATTTACCGCTATAAGACATATATTACGTTGCACCTTCCAAGCTTGTGTATGGAAGTCGTGTATCTACTATCGAATTAGGCATAGAGCATATTGGGCATTAAAACATGCTAATTTCGATCTTAAAATCGCGGTGTGAAATCCACGAAAGCTGCAACTTAATGAACTTAATGAGCTTCGTGATCAAGCATACGAGAATTCTTTGATTTATAAGGAGAGGACGAAGAAGCTTCACGACTCAAAAATCAAAAACCGCATTTTCAATGTTGGTGATCAAGTCTTGCTTTTCAACTCTCGTCTAAAGATATTCTCGGGGAAGCTTAAAACCCGATGGTCCGGCCCTTTCACTATAACCGAAGTTTTTCCATATGGCACTGCAAAATTATCTCATGCCGACGGATCAAACTTCAAAGTTAATTGCCACAGACTTAAGCATTACTTCGGAGGAGACACACCAACAATGGTTGTCCCGGATCTCCAGACTTTCCCTAAGGACAAATGAATTCAGGGATCGAGTCAAGCTATGTGACTCGGTTACCAAAAATAAAGCGCTTCGTGAGAGGCACCCTATGCTTATCCTTCTATTTTCTTTCTTATTTTCTATTGTGATGTGAGGAGGCTTGTACTCTTCCGATTCTTGTTGTGTTTGTACTTGTGATTGTTTGCAGGATTGATCCAAAATTTTCTGAAGACTCTCGTGTTCGGTGTTTTATCCCGGTCCACTCGAGCTTCCTAGCCTTTGCTTGCCATTAGTTTGGGGAAATCCGATATCCTAAAGATTATTATCATCTAACATTTATCTTTTAGCACACTTGATAAACGACTTAAGATTTTTATGATACTTTCTTCATGTTTGAGTTATGCATTAGACTTTTTGAGTTCTAGTGTGGGGTTTTTAAGTCTTAGGCTAGGAAACATTGAGGACAATGTTTAATTTTAGTATGGGGTAGTATATCTTTGATATAATCTTTCCTACTTTTGCCAGTTGTTCTCACGTACCCCGTTTTCACCAAAAATTTCAAAAATATGAAAAAAAAATTAAATTTTCAAAAATAAAACAAGTGTTTTTGTCACAATTTTGACCTTCCTGCTGGGTAGAATAAGAGTAAATTTTGACTCGATCGAGCGTGTTGAGCTCTAGCTTGTTCCTTAACTTTTAGGCTAAGCGTTCGCGGAAATTCTCGAAGAACGAAAAATGATAGAGTTAAGTATGAGTGGGATGCTAAACAAGGATTAGTTGGAAATCTTAAAAGCTCATGTATGTAATTTGTGACTTTTTCTCCCATAAGCTCTTAACCAGAATAATAATACGTGCTATTTTTGGAGATTAAACTTAAATCAACAATTTTTATGTAATATATAGCGAAACTTTTAGTCTTAGTTCATATTTATACTTGAATTTTTCAAAAAGAAGTCTTCCTATATAAAAAAATGATAAAATGATAAAAAAATATAATAATAATAATAAAAGCTGTGGGCTGATAAAAGTTTACTACCTCTTGCCGGCTCAAAACTGATGTGGTAGTCTTCTAAAGAAAGCCCATAGTAAGAATAAAAATCCGAGACTGATAAAAGTTTGATGCATCTTGCCGGCTCACAACCGATGTTGCAGCCTTCTAAAAGGTCGAGGGTTACAATTGAATAAATGTTTAAATATTTAGTTTAAATTAATAAATAGATTTCTATTTGTTAAATTCAAATATGCTTTTGAACTTTGACTATTATATTTTATAAGCTATGAATATTAAGGAAACTTGAGAGTTTTTGAAATCTAAGGTCCGTGAGTCCTGATACTAGTCTCTATGGGGTGTCAAAAGCCTGGTCACTTAGCCGCAAGGTTGGGATGTGCCGATACGAAAGTCGCTACATGGGATGATCTCGCCTTCAAACTCATTATTCTCGGGTGGAACGTGAAGCATAGTATTTTGTAAAACGTTGATCCATGGTTGAAATTCAAAATAGCACATTCACCTAAGATATAATAAATGTCGGGAGTAAAAAGTTCACAAGTTGCAAATATGAGTAGTGTTAGCATCATTAATGATACTTAACTGTGATTTCGATTTAAGCTTAGTTTGGAGCAAGTGAAAAGTCGGGGACGATGAATTTATCCTTTTTAGGGCATTCTCGAATCGAAATGCATCTTGTTCTATGATCTCTAACAGTTATGGAAATAACGAAAGTCGAAATATTCTAAGTTTATATATATATAAAAAAATTGAAAAAGTTTTAAAAATAGGTAATGGGGTGTTTTATAACTTGTGATTTCTAAACTCCCTCCACAAAAGTCTTTGCTACTTTTCAAATATTTAGTTTGGGGAAGTTTTGAGGTATTTGGTTTTAAAGCATATAATATTATGTGAGGACACACAATCGCTTAGTTTGGGGAATTTTGATATGTGTGAAAATACATATCCATTTTATATCAAAAAATGCCCTTAAAAGACAAAATTGTTGCTTAAAATGCTTGTATCTTGCTTTGTTTTGTCTTTGTGATTGTGTCAGGTATTGGATTTAGCAAAAATGCAGGAACGGTCAAAAACGGAACAAAACACGGACACGAGAAAGGAAAGAGTGTACAAAAGCCAGAGATTTGATAGCAAGAAAGGACAAAAGTCAGCTCAAAGTCAACTCATAGTCAACATTGGTCAACTACCAGGAGACAAAACCTTTCAAAATTCCCAAAATGCCCTTAATGTTAAATCAAAATTCATAAAAAGCCCCTAAAACCCTAACACCGTTATCTTTTATTAATAAAAGATAACGGTCGTTAAATTCTTTTATTAACCCAAAAACCTAAACCTGTTAACCTTACCCGTGGCCCAAAACCCTTTGTATAAGCCCAAAGTCAAACCATTTTTACCCGGGTCAAAGAAAAATCAATCGCACCCTTTTATAATTTTAAACACGCAAAATATTATTGTTACTGTTTATCTTCTTGTTCATTTTACCATGAGCACAAAATCAAAGGGTTAATTGCAATTGGCAACGTGGCTCAACAATTCAAGTGCAAAGGTCCAACATGGCAAAACAATATGTCACCAAAGCTCCTTATTGGTCCATTTGTACAAAGGAGGTCATGCGGGTCTGACAAGAAACACATCAAGGACAAAGAATTTGCACTAAAGTAAGTGTAAAAAAGCACACAAGGGCTCTGACACACGGAATGCAACGTTGGCAATCTGTGTGCTCACTCATTTAATCCTACGGGTACGATTGAGGATCCAATGATGAGGGAAGAATCAAGGGCCAAGATCAAATGGATGAGGAGCGTGATCCAAGACCTAAAGGCTTCATTGTGTAGCTATAAATACAAGCCTACTCTTCACACACATCATCTCCCTTTTTCTGCATTATTTTTAAGTTTTAGTAGCTTATGTAATTTTTCATTTAAAATGTAATTTACTTTTAAGCTTTTGTAATCTGTTTTGAATATCAATAAAATCATAGTTTGCTTTATAAAATTTGTTTGTGCTCCTTTATTTTCAAAAGCTCATTTTTATTCAAATGTTGTTTAATAAGCTTGTCACTGTCTCATAAGCTCATTATAAGCTCTCTAAGTCTCTAAGCTTATATTAGAGCTCAAATTGATCAATAATCTACTTAAATGTTTAAAATCAGAATACCTTTGATATAAATATGGATTTGAGCTTTTTGGATGATGAACTAGCAATGGAAGAGTTCATAGGACTTAACTAGCTTATCCTTGTGATAAGCTAGAGCTTGTTGATAGCTCACTTGAGCATATTAAGCCTTTGTTGTGCTAAGGCAATTGTAAGTTTCTCTTTCATTCAATTTTTACCTTATTTTCATTCAGCTTATTCTAGTGCTTATTGTTAGCTTAATTATAGCTTAATTGTTCTAATATAGCTTATTAGTTAATCACGTTCATCTGTTTTTAGCTTATATCACTTAAATCTTAGATTTCATTAATTCTGCCTTTAAAACTCATAAAAAAATAATATTAGCATAGTAGTTAGCTTAGTTGTTTGTCTTATTTAGTTGCTTAAATCTGCTATTTAGATCTTATAAAAGCTTATTATTATCTGGTATCTCTATTTTGTTCCTTAATTCTAAGTATCATAAGCTAAATATGTATTTTGGAAAATTAAGGGGTGTTTGGCTAATGACAGCATTAACTTAGTTAATGTTGTCAAAGGCTATTAAGTCCTTTGGTTATTCTTTAAGTCCATATTGAGGTTTATGAGAATTAGTTTTAAAACTTAGATTAGAGTTTGTTAGCTTAAGTTGTGTTTTTGCATTAGTAGTTATAATCTGTTAGTATAAGTTGAGATCTATATGCATTTTAAGCTTGAATCAGTCCTAGCCTTTATCATTGCTCTACTTGTTGTTGTTTTGGTGTTTATAAGTAGTTAGAAGTTAGTCCTTTAGCCTGCACTTGTTATATTTTGGTTTTGGTTCATGTTTGTGCACACTGCATCAGCAGGAAAACAAGATAAAAGGCCAAATTCTAGCTTAGAATTCAGCAGGTTATAATTAAAATTAGCTTTTAATTTTTATAGCATAACTAGTTTATAGGTCAATTTAGATAGAATAGGGCTTATTTTAGCTTAAAAATCTTATTTGAATATCTGTTTTTAGTCTGAAAGATTGTTATTTGTCTTTTCATAAAACTTAAAAAACCAAAAAATATGGTATTCTGTCTGCAAGCTGTTTTCAATTAGATTTTTCATTAAGCATTTGTATTTCAAAATAGTTTTTAAAAGTTGTTTTAAGTAGCTAGTAGTATAAGGTTAATAAAAATATAAGCCACTAAGGCATAAGGTTCTATTTGCTTATTAGAATTTAAGTTTAAAAGTTCCTTCAGGGACTGTTTGGTTTCAAAGTTTGCATAAGTGCTTATTGTGATTCTTAGCTTATGGCTTATATCCTTGTGCTTATTTCTTTCATAAGTAGCTTATTAGGGTAAACTTAAATAGTTAGTAGCTTATTGATCTTAGTTTTCAGCTTATTTCATTTTTTTAAGTTCTTAAATTTTCTAAAAAACCAAAAATATAGTTAAGTAGTTCTGTCATGTTTTCAGCTGTTTTACAGCTTATTTAGGGCTTTTCAAAAATAATTTCTTTTAGTAAAAGTGCTTATTTTTAGCTTGTCTACAACTTTGTTTTTATAAGTTTTCAAAAATAAAAAAAAGGGAAGATGGAAATCGGGGGTGAGCAAGGCTCGAACCCCCGACCTCAACATCCTCAACCTTTATAGCAACACAACACCACACACTCACTACCAACGTGCCCTGGGGTCTTTTTCGTTATAGCTTCACAAAATTTAGTATTTGTATACATTTTACCCTTTTAGTTTAATAAGTTGTTTAAGCTTATTTCGTAGCTTATTTGATAAGCTGTGTAACCAAGCCTATTTTTCCAAGGTTCCTATTAGTTCAAGCTATTTTCTATATTTTTTTCAGAATTTTTATTATTAGTTTAATATTTTTAAACATTTATTTTTATTAAAAACTTTAAAAAATCATAAAAAATAGAAAAATAATCAAAAAAATATAATTTTTTTTAGAAAATTTTCTTTTATCATATAGTTTCTAGGAAAATTAGTTTTGCTTCCTTAGGGATAAAATTGCAAAATTTCAATTTTTAAAGAACGGGATTCGTTTCCGTTCACGTTTTTTGTGTTTTTAAGCTCATTTCAATTCCGTTTTTGTTCTAGTTTTCTTTAAACTTACTTTTTAGTCAATTAGAGTATATTAAAAGTGAAAAATTCATTTTAGGTTTAATTTTGGAAATTTAGGGTTTTTAATTACCGTTTAAGGTTCTCGTTTTGCGTTTTTAGTTCAAGTTTAATTTCCCGTTATTTGTTTTCGTGCTTAATTGTTATCATTTTCTTATTTTAATAGTTTTTAATTCATAGAAGTAGATAATCAAATCAATCTTTGTTATCATTCAAATCATTGTCCAAACAAAAACGTGATTTCAATTTCACAAATCGTTGGGGAATAACGACCCGGGAATTATACTTCCGGATATATATATTGATTTTCTTTGTAAGTTTTGACTTATTACCTTGGTCAAAGGTAATTTGTTGGAATTTGCTTAAGTAGTATTAATATATTATTATATACTATTTACAACGAATCAGCCAGCACCTCTACAGCACAATAGGACCCACAGTAGCCAGACCCATGATCCCTCTTATCCTTATCTTTTGTTTGTATCTATCTGTACATTTATTATTATTCATGTCGTGATGTATCTTACTATTAAACAGGTTCTTATATTTTTTGGTATATATCATGGTATGACGTTTGGATTTGTTTTTGTATGATAGAATCAAGACTGGCAGTAAGTTCAGCACCATAGTTCATGAATATGATACGGAACCAAGCATGATATTCACACTAAATGCAAGAATGGGAATTAGAGATTATTTCAAATGTGTAGAAGCTGAAGGCAAGTCTAACTTAAAGACTTTGTTGTAAACAAAAGCGCTTCCCGGGAGACAACTCGGATTGTTATTTAATTTTATCGAGTCTGTCTTCCCAGACATCAATACGGCGTATCCGCTCCATAACATACGGCGTATTGATTATCTGGATGTTATCAGTCTTTATTTTTTATTGCACTTTAAAAACATTATTGTCAGTTCTAGCATACGGCGTATTTATTAATTTGATAAGCCGTATCCACCAAAACTGACTCATATTTAGTTTGTTTAGTTTAGTTTAAATTAACCGTAGGTACCAAGATTAGGAACTCATGTTTTTCTATGTTTTTAATAAGGGACTCGTGAAAGAAATATCGACGGAGTTGGTGGAATGGATATTTTTTGGATCTCTGTGTGTGTTGTTCGTTGCTAGGATTCAGAGCTTTTACCGCACCACAATCTTGCTAATAAACGGCCAACTTGGTGAATCTACCGAACAAATATCAGGGAGTTTCATCATTATTAATCTTTTTAAAATTCTCGTTATTTAAAGTTTTAATATATACAACGGGACGTTGTATAATTTAGTGTGGTGGAATTTAGAATGTTTACTTGTCCTAATTTTCATACTAAAATGCTTAAATTATGCTCAAATTTAAAAAAAAATTAAGCATAATTTTTGTTGAGTGTTCAATATATCATTATCGTGAAATTACTGGATCATACCCGCCACACATAACCTTGTTAGATATTGTGAGAATTTAGCCTATCCGTTTCTGAACCAAAACAGCCCCTATATATCTTTTGGGGTTTATTTATATAACTTTGTTTTTATATACTTTTTAACTACAAGTTTATACTTGAACTTTTTATACTTTAACAAACATGTTACCATACTTATAATTCCTTTATTCCATGATATTATCAACTACCCAACATATGTAAAAGTGTTCAAAATCATAACCACAAGTAAGTTATCCATTTAACATGTTTAAAACCCTAAATGGTGATTTAGTTATATAGAACATGTAAACACATAAAAATGATAAAAGTAAAGACATAAAGGTTTATAGATAACCTTAATGAGATGTAGTGTGATGAACCAAAGTATCTAAACCCTTGTTTAGATATAAAACCAAAGCTTGCACTCTTGAAACCCTAGTTTTCTAATAAAAACCCTAATCTTGCTTAATCCTTTTAAATGGTTAACCAATGCTTCAAATCACCTTGAGGTATCTTAGATATGTTGTAGGAATGTGTGTAAATGTTTGTAGAAAATTTTGTATGGATTGAGTATGGTCTTTGTGGTATGCCGTGAGCTAGAGAGGAGAGAAATGGAGAGTTTTTGATTTTCTAGTTAAGTGTTTTACTTGTATGAGTTCCTATCTCTAGTATGCATGTATATATGGTAAGTCTTGGTAAAAAAGAATGCAATAGTTAGTCAAAAACACATCTCATGGTCTTAAGGAAGACTATGGTCAAAAGGGAACAAAGTATGGTAAGATTTAATGAGCAAAAGATGTACAAAGACTAGTTGAAAGATTTTTCTTATATTTCTTTGTATAATTTGCTACAATTTCGTCCCATGTATGATATATATGATATATTTTTGTAACTTTTATGTATTGGGTATAAATGTGGGTATTTGTTGAAGCGTAGAAAAGTTTTGGTGGTTCCGGGTATGCCTAAACGTATTTTATTGCGAAACGTAATCACTTTACGCAACCAATAAAAATAAAATATAAAAAGTTGATTATTACTTTCGTAAAAATAATATATTGCTTGCTTGACGAAAACTTTAATTCGTTTGGTGTCTGTTACGTTAATTGTTGATTTTTAGTTTACGCGATTTAATTATATAATAAGAATTAAAAGTAAACGCGTACGAAACTAAAATAAAATAAATGGTGAAATTATGACGAAATAAATGGCGTCATAAAATGACCTGAAAATACGGAATGTTACACTTGAGACCTTAAGGTTCTTTGATTAAGATTTCCTATGACTTGATCAAGTGGATGATTCTTGGACTCCTTAATGTTAGCGACTTCGTCAACTTCTATCGACTCATCTTCTTCATTATTATTATGTACTACTTTATTATTATTTCTAATAGCTTCTTCTTCACCAACATCATCATCAACCAATGGTGATAATTTGGTAGGAGGACTTTCATCGAATGTCACGTTGAGTGCTTCTTTGACTTTCATTGTATGTTTATTTAACACTATATAAGCTTTACTATTTTGTAAGTATCCTAGAAAAACACTTTTGTATGACTTTGAGTCAAACTTGGTTAGTTAGTCTTTAGTATTCAAAATGAAGCACTTGCTTCGGAATACTTTAAAATATTCTAAAGAGGGTTTCCTACCTCTAAATATTTCATAAGGGTTTTTCCAAGTATTGGTCGAATTAATATTCTATTTAGTATATAAGTTGACGTATCAACGACATTGCAACAAAACTTTAATGGAATAGATTGTTCGTTAAGCATAGTCCTAAACATTTCTTACAAGGTTCTATTCTTTCTTTCTACTACCCCATTTGATTTCGGAGTCTGTGAAGCCGAGAAGTTATGAGTAATGCCTTGTGCATTAAAATAAGCTCCGAATTGTACTTCATTATCAAATTCCCAACCATGATCCGTTCTAATAGCAACTATAGAACTACCTAGTTTGTTTTGAATTTTCCTACTTAATATTTTAAATTTATCAAAAGCTTCATTTTTAGTTTTTAGAAACTTATTCCATGTATATCTAGAATAATCATCTACTACTACTAAAGTGTATAAATTACCTCCATAGCTTTTTGTTGCCGACGGACCAAATAAACCCATATGTAATAATTCTAGACATATTTTAGTAGAAACTATATTTAGCTTTTTGGCCTTGAAGAGCTTGCATCCCCAATTTTCCAAGCATCACAAAAATGTTTATCATATTTTAGCTTAGGTAAATTTCTAACTAATTCTTTAGATGACAAAGATTGAATTTAACGCATATTTGCGTGACCAAGTCTTCTATGCCATAAGGTAGAGTTATCCACTACCGTGACGAGTCATAATTTGTCTTGAGACTTATTTCCTAATTTCATTATGTATAAACCATTTTTCCTAATTCTGTTTCCTATGATTTTACCATCTTTTATTATTTTACTACCTTCTTCCGTGAATAAGACTCGACACTTGTTGTCACAAATTTGACCGACACTAAGTAAGTTAAATACCAAGTTATCTACGTGTTGTACATTAGATATAGTAAGAGAGTCATTTGAGATCGTACCTTTGCCTATGATCTTTCCTTTTAAGTTACTTCTAAAGATAACATTACCTCTGTCGTATGCTTTGTAGGTTGAGAACAGACTTTTGTTACCGGTCATATGTTTGGAGCAACCACTATCTTTGATCCATTCACCCGGTTCCAAACATGTTCTCAAGCATACATATTTCAACAAAAACAAATTCAAGCGTTTGGTCCCCAATATCTTATGGGTCCGAAAATGTTAGTGTTGTACATCCCTTGCATCTGTTGCAATTGATTGGGATACTAAAATGGGATACAATTTTCCATATGTACAAAGCCTTGACTTAGATGGTTGTTCCAATTCATAGGGTAGAGGTTTTTGTGAATTGGTTCTCTAGAGTTTCTTCTAGGTTGAGGTGTGTTGTATCTTGGTTGAGAAGAGATCTTTCTTCTAAGTGGAGGTGTTTTTGACCTAGAATCGATTTTGACATAACCTAAACCGCTTTTAAGAGATGGTTTTAAAAACGGTTTCTTTGACTCGTCAATTCTATTATGTATTAGTTTCTTCCTAGTAATGAAAAAATCCGACCTCGAAGACTTAGGTGGACTAAAAACGTGTTCTGCCATATTTTTAGCAACTGTGCGACTCACAGATCTAGGTATGGTGGATCCGTACACCTTTATGGTGGATCCGTCCGTTGCATTTTCAGCAGACGGCCCAACAAAACTTATAGGTTTGGTTTCGCTTGTTGATGCTTTACTACTATCAAATCTTAGACCTATTTTACAACTAGATGACTTTTGATTATTTAACATTTATCTTAGTAATTTAGCGCTTTTATCAAATTTAACAAACTTAACTTGAGTTTTCTTAAGTCTAGCGTTTTTCAATTTAAGTTTTTGACATAACTTACATGCAATATCAATTTCTCTACCTCTATCAAGTTTCTTAATTTTCTCGTTCAATTCTAAAATTTCTTTTTCTAAAAGGTCTCTTTTAGTTTTCAAAATTTTATTCTTGTTAATGATTTTTAAGCTAATTTCGCATAAGCTATCGTATTCTATTTGCATATT
>BQNB010016953.1:0-70773 GCA_026074375.1 Tanacetum coccineum | reverse complement strand
GTTTGAGGTTGAATAAAAATTTTCTTTGATCATAAAATGCATTAAGCATTTATTTATTCATACATTTAAGTGATATAATCATCGAAATGAAAATTTACTACTAATTACTTGTTTAAGTTTAATTTTACATTGAACGTTTTTATATTTTTTGATTATCAAAACGTAAAGACGTGAAACATATTAATAATATTTTTAGGCATTATATTTTGTCAACACACATCAAAACTATTTTCTTAATCACCTAATATCATTATCTAGCCTATTCAACGCAAGTATAATCGGATTTCATCACACCCAATAATTCTAAATCGATTAAATTGCAAAAACAAAAATAACACAAGTATTAAAAATACTTACAAAGCTATAATAAGCAAGATCGGACAAGAATGGAACTCGACTCGTTCCCTCTCGTGTCTTGCCGAACTCGAACCAACCCCAAATATCAAAACTGGGATTTTCCCATTTAAACCGAGCTTCAAATAATGTTTATCTAGCTAATTTAAACATCAATTTTAAACGAAATTGTTTGGAACTAACCCGGATTCTAACTCCAAAAATACTCATTGCATGTGTTATTTTATTGCGTAGATGTGTAGGAAATGAAGAGAGGATTCGGAAAATATAAGTTGATCATTGTGCATGTGACTTTTTCTGGTGACACGGCGGTTTTCGGTGACCGAAAAACTTTTCCGGCGGTGGTGGAATGTTGGTGGCCGGTCACTAGGGGGAGAGAAAAAGGAAGACAAATTTTGGTGATGTATGTGTTTTTATTTTAAGAATGGAAGTATAAATAATATTTATACTTGCACATCTTTAAGGCTTTGGCTAAAATGGTCGCTCCTTCTTTTTACTTTCAAACTTTTGACACACCACACTTCTTATTAAATAGAAACCGACTACTTAAGCTCGGCATTTCACTTCCGAGACTATTTTTATTTCCGTCACACTTTTATTAATTTAATACATTTTATAAAATGCGTATATTTTAAAACGCGAATCTGGCTCAAGACAAGGAACAAATGACGACATTCATAACAATAATAAATTTATGATCTTAAAAATAATAACGAGATGCGTCGCAAATTTTTTACGATGCTCGAAACGGTTAACGAACACGCGGTCAAACGGTGACTCGCGAAACGTCAAAAATAAAAATTATCAAATTTTCTTCAAAATTATTCGTAATAAAATACGAAAATATTTATTATCGACAAAGAAAAATTTAAATGGTCGACGTTCGCTTACGAAAACCCGTAAAATAATAATAATGACGTCGAACTCGCGATCGTCATACGCGTCGTGAAACTCGGGTTGTTACATTCCACCCACCTTAAAAAGGGTGCCGTCCTCGGCGCTCGTCCTTTCATACTCGCCTTATCGTTCGTTCGCGGCATGATGGCTTCTCGCCATCGCGCGGGTTCGTGCGTTCTTAATTAAACAAATGATACGTCCTTCATTCGCCTTGACCATTCCGGATGGAAAGTTAGTCGAAACACATGGTAACTATACCAACAAAATATAAATACAATCGTGAAGGCTCTTATCACAAGAGGTAAAACAAATTACAAAAATATATTCGACAAAACTAATCACGTTGTTCTAATTTTTTTTATAGTCGCGCTTTTACGAGGGATAATATACGTCGCGGAATGTATCCGATTAAAATAATCATTATACCGTTCTCACGAGAAATTCTCTAGAATGGATGATCGATTTAAGCTTAGTTGGGGACCATAATAACAACAAAACCAAGCGCAGTTCGCTTATCAAAACCAAGACCGAAACTTACGTCGTTATTTAAAATCAAAATATATGTCGCACTCAAATACGGAATTATAACAATATTCAAAACCGAGAATATACTTCATTACCAAAAATCCAAAACATATGTTGCTTACTAAAACCAAGATAGGCGTTAATAATCAAATTTGATATTTATTTTTATATCATTATCCAAATCAAAATACTCATTATTATTCAAAACTAAAATACACATGTCGCCCTTCCGGTCTCATTCAACAATGCCTCACCGGTCGCGAAAAATAATCCGAAACACATTAGATCTCCTAATCATCTTACGACATCGCTACACCTGCCTATATAATCACATAAGTATCTATTATACGCTCGCCATCTTTTGCATGATGACTCGATGAATTGGCCTCATACAAAGGCATTCATCACGCCCGCTCTCAACCAAGCATTGGCGATTATTATCACATATCGGATTCGCTTTCCTTTGGAGCTTTTGGCATAATTATTCTTTCTAACACTTAGGTTTATACCCCTCCGGTCACATTTTCCTCATCGTACCGAGCTTGCCACAAAGTCAAGCCACCTCGACGATAATTCCAACATAAACACGGCTAATTCTAATTAGTCTACACTCACTCTCATGGGTACTTCAAGCCACCATCGTCAACAAGACTTTCGGCGATGACCACCCACCTAAATACGTCCTAAATTCTCACTTGGGCGATTACACCCATTCGTTTACATCCTAAACCGCATCACTGGCCACTAAAAAGTGACATGAACGCTCACTACCATATAAAGCACATAGCACATATTCCCATTTAAAGCACATATACACATTGATAGCACAAAGTCCACAATAATTCGCGGGGACAATCCGCTCTACCAACTCATAGAAGTCAAATGACAAATTAAAATCAATTACGAAAACAAAGAGCATCATGGACCATATTATTCGTTTGACAAAATAAAAAATTTCAAAACGTTTCTTCATGGAGCACTACATCGTTGGGGTTGGTCCCATCTCAACGCCGTAACATCATATGATGAATCAAATCATCAGTCAAATTACACACAACTCCTAATTCAATAACCAGCTCGACTTAGAGACCATTGGCTATTTGGTTGTTCCTCCAGTAATGGAAACGGACGTTACCATTTAGCTAGAATCTCAATCAATTCGCCACTCTTTACGCCATTGGGTCGTCACGTCCCGGAGTAAGGGCCACTACACTTAACCGAAAGGTCCAGTCTCGTGATAGTGTCTCATTAAAATCCTTGACGTCATACGAGTATACATATATCGACAAAAGCACTACCACTAACACTGCCATTTCGGGGAAAGAAGATCTTCTTCAACGGCCATCAGGTTGATACAATTAAGCGTCATAGCATCCAATGTAAGAGAGGTCCATTCTCCATTTCTCACTTTTAACCTCGGGACTAAACATCTCAGCTTCCACGCCTCCTATGAAATCTTTACACTCTAAGAAGATTCGCTTCTTATGTCGGTATCAAAGTTCACACCCTTGAAAGCTCAACTCTAACATTGCTTACTAGCACACCGACTAAAACTTAGGGGGGGGGGGGGGGGGGATCTGACACGTTCATCAAAATAAAACAATCAATCACCAGCTCCTAGATACTAAACGAACCTAAACATCACTCCCTTCTAGACACACCAAACGTAAATAAACACTCGTATCTAAACAAAACGTAGGTATTTCCTCCCCGCTACAGAAACGACTCGGTCATAATGACCTCAACATGAGACCTCTCTCCCTTGCAGTCTATGAAGGTTAAGGGTTTACTTTGCATAAAGAAATCCTTAATAGGGTATAAATATTTTCGTCCTTGCCGGGAAGGATTGGAAAAAAATAAATTGTGACTTAAGTAAAAAGTTTTTTAAAGGGTGACGAGTTTTTAAGAAATTATGAGTTGGTAGGTAATTTTGGTTGAGATTTTGTATTAATGTTTGATTATTGGGTGGTAGATTTAGTATGATTGGATGTATGATAGTCTATACTCTCTTCTCTCTATTGTAGGGTGAATGTAAGAGTATGGAGTTTTTGTGTGGATTTTATTGTTGTGTTTTGTTTTTGATTTTGATGGGATTTTTTTAATTTATTAGTATAAATTAATTAAATGTGGTGTGTTATATGCTTTTGTTAGTTGTATAGAGAGTAGGGATGGATTGTTATTTTGGAATAAAAAGTTGTGAAATTGTTTATAATTATAGTTGATTAAAACATTTAAATAAGATTCGCAGAAACAACATTATGTTCATATCACACAAGTTCGTTATCGCAATTCACAGTTTTAAAATCATTAACTTCACAAAACGCCATTAAATACAGTTTGGTCAACGGTCACGGCAAGTTCCAAAAATAATACCCACTCATGGACTATGCAAGCAAGTAATACACACGTGTGAAAATTCGCTAACTAAAATCACTTAATCACTCGAGTTCATATCAATCTCACAATGAGTCTAATGTCGTGAGGTATCAACAACCTCCTAGCATCACTCAACGAGATAATACCTACGACAACATCACTCATAAACCATAACAATAAGGGCTATCATAACAATGACATAGGGTGACAATGCCCATACATCTGAAATTTCCTAAAAAGGGGTACATAAATGGTTTCTAAAACCAAAACGTCCTACCATGACGGTTTCTATGTTTCTAATACATAGAACGATTTATACACGATCTATACATATTCATGAACTCTCATGGGTTCTAATTCAAAGCAATGGCTAAAGAATGCGCCATCACCACAACGCCGGTGGTAAGATAAAACCTTGAGGCAACAATGACCTCAAACTACTAAACTATTTAGGTTCTTGAAACCCTCCTAATTACAAAATCCTAAATGATAAAAAGAACAGGATTTTCGCCTATACGTGGATAAGAATTCATGAATCTATATTCCAGAAACATAGGGCCCACGAGCCCTCATAAAATGTTTTTTTTATATCGCAAGGTGAAATTACCATTTCACTCTTATTTATCAAAGCCGCCTATTTTTCCAAAATTTTATCGCTACACTAAATTGAGTGTATCTCCTAAACTGTGAGTCCGCAAAATCCGAAACGACCGCTCAAGTCTAAGTTTGTTCGATATCTAGGACTTACAGTTTTACAAACTTTAGACATGTGAGATATAAGTTTTTGAACTTATTAACTCCTAGTGCAATTCTGCTCTCAATTTTTTTGACTAGTTTTACCATTTCGGCGATATCTCATTCGTCGGGCGTCGATATGACTCCATCTGAATTCCTACATGTACCTAAGATGTTTCTCTACCTCCTAGTCTAATTTCCCAGGTCTTCATAGACCAAAAATATTTTAAAACATACCCAACAAGCTGCTATCCCAAAGTAATCCCCAAAGAAATTTTGACAAATTTTTGTAGTTTACGAAAATGAGTGTAATTTGAAATTTATTGATGCTTTTGATGTGAAACCAATTGGAGGGTTTAAATCAACCTAATAGTCTTCTACAGTGCCTATAATTTATTTACGAAGATTATTACAAAAATAATGAGTTATACCCTTGCTTCCCAACGGTAAAATCCAGATTTGACTAGTTTTAGAAAAATGACGATATCTCACTCATCCGGAGGAGATACGACCCTATCCAAAGAACCACATACACTTAAGACATATGCCCACATCCATATTGGATTTCCCAGGTGCCTTATGACCAAAAATAATTCACAATCAACCCCACAACCTGCTGGTTACAAACTGCCGTAAAATCCATTTCAAAATCCAACCAAACACCATTTTAATTCCTCCAAACGCCAATACAAAGCCATACCCAATGACTTAACACTCCTTCAAACACAAAAACTCATAGATTTCCAGAATCAAACATTTCATGACTTACTAAGTAGAGGTCGATACGAGAGGATCAAAACGCAAACACACCAACTTTATTCGAAAGCTCCAAGGATAGACCGTTTTCGGCAAACGACAAATTATTGCTAGGGTAAATTAAAAACTGTTTTCGGCAAAACATATAAGGTTCATGGGATGACATATAAAATTCATACTCCCATTAACAGGAAAATCTCAAAATGATAGATTACGAAACAACATATGCGAATCAAAATCAATAAGAAGAGCGTTCAAATTCAAAATCAATTAGTAAAATTTTCAAGTGGGATCGAAAACTAAGTCGAGTCCCGACATCAAGAGATAACAAAGTAAAGTTTGCAAAAAAGTTTCGAAGATAATCGTATAACAACGATGTTTTCATCACGTATCAAAATAATTTTTATCATATCGCATCAAAATGTTTAAAGAAGTTAAACTCTTCGCAAGAAGCGAATATCAAGATATATATAATCGTATACCATAGAACGGATGCCGTATATATATATCTATATACATATATATAATTATTACTTGTAAATACCACTGTCAACCACTTGTTACGGAACCTAATATAGCAATCAAATATATACTCACATAAGGCTTCTAAAGATCGGGAGCAACACGCACAGCGTGATAATCGTACATATCGGTGAAAGACTTCGTAGAAACTTTTCCAAAAAACCGTTGTAGTCCAAGATATTGTAAAACGACTTAGTTTCACTACAACTCGTCTCTGTACCACTCTTAACACCCCCAAAAATTGCGATACGCAGGCGTAATACAACGTATTTGGGGTGCTACTTCAGTCATACATCACACGAGTCCCAATAAACATCTAAACAAGATATACGATTTATAAAACAACGCATTTCAATTTATTAGAAAGATCAGAGTTACATAGGTCCCAATACCATTCTAGAAATTATTTCTAAAAGTCACAACACGACTTGATTCCTAAAACATTCATTTAGTTTATGACACTACTTCAACACCGAGCACCGTCCTTGTAAACACGCTCCGTTCCCATCCAAGCAATCAACAAGGCAATTAAACCTGAGATACATGCTTAAAAAAGTCAACAAAACGATTGAGTGAATTCTTAAAGTTTCAGAATTAACACATAGAACGCATATTTATGGGTTCGGCACAAAACATGTATAACGTTGGCTCTAAGGTCAAGCTATAAAAGATTTGTGATTTCGCAACAAAAGAAGCCCGTGTACCCGGCAACTTAAACATCATATGCCCGTAGGACAAAATATGTCTGAAAAGAATGCCACTTCTCCTAATACTAAACACAAAATGTATCGTTATGCAAGCAGGGTGTCCCACACGGATTCAAACCCTAGACCTGGCGGGTGGGGTGGGGGGGCGTGGCGGGGGGGGTGAGGGAGAGGGGTTGTCAATACCCAATAGATATATTTATATCACTTAGCGGCTATACCAATACAACTGGTAACTAACAGTCACACAGAATAGAGGCAAATACTCAGTAGGAAGGAAGAATAATTCAAGTTATCGAAAACAGTTTGCGTTCAATTTCACAAAACAGAGCAATATAGCCCCCTCACAGCGGGAGGCTTAAAAACATTGAAAACTTTAAATGGCGAGGTCTATTAACTCACCTTGGTCGACGCCGAAGATCAAATAACGGCAAAAAAAATTTATCACACTGAAAATCAATGAACATGATTAGCGACCTAGTAATTTATTCGGCTCGATATTACTATTTCCGAAAAGTATAGTCAACGATGCGTACATCGTATCAACAAAATCATATATATAGTTAATATATATATATATATATACATTCATACATGTGATGAGAAATCCACTTGCGCCTTAGATCCCAAAACCCCACAACATTGAGTTATAAATTTGCCATACACGTTTTTAACTTACGGACTTTAATTGACACCTTATAGTTTCGATAACTTTTTATATTTTTAGAAAGTTATCTATATTTCGGAAAGTTAACCATTTTTTGGTAGTAAAAATATCTAAGGATATTTTTAATAACTTATCATTTTATTAAAACCATGTACAATATATTAAAAATAATATAATACTATATGACCCCGTTGACTTTTTAAAGTCAACATTTGACTTATATCCTAATATTATATTTATACCCAAATCTGACCCCAGCGCCAAACGTCCCTAAATCACATATTATCACGATTCGGAGTAACAAAGGGATTTTATGGCGAAACGATAATCCGAAGCAACCTTTTTTTATAGTTAGAGAGCCGAGACCCAAATATCGATGGAAAATGACAAAAATCCACACCTGTAAGAATCTGCTGTAACTTGTATTTTTAATAAAAACGCAGCAGTTTGACCATCGGTTTTGACCCGCTATATCACGTTTTCGTGACTTTGACCACGAAGAGATTTTATAGAAAACGTCATTTCGAGCAACTTTCGTGCTTCGCAGGAAGGCCGAAAGGGACTCGAAAGTGCTCAAAACGCTCGTTAAAATTTCTGGACAGAATGTATGCTTTTAAAATAGCTGATTGTTAACTTAATGAAATTTCCAACGCGAGATCGATCGGGTACCCATGGAACATACATCGTTATTAGTAGTTACGGGACGTTTCGAAAGATTAAACCGAAACAGTACATTAGACGAACTCTATCATATTTCACATTAAAAATCAATTTTTAATAATTTTTTTTGAATCTTCGTTATCGCGTGTCAAACCTGCTGTTCGAAAATACCTTTTACAAAACACATCAAAACTATTTTCTTAATCACCTAATATCATTATCTAGCCTATTCAACGCAAGTATAATCGGATTTCATCACACCTAATAACTCTAAATCGATTAAATTGCAAAAACAAAAATAACACAAGTATTAAAAATACTTACAAAGCTATAATAAGCAAGATCGGACAAGAATGGAACTCGACTCGTTCCCTCTCGTGTCTTGCCGAACTCGAACCAACCCCAAACATCAAAACCGGGCTTTTCCCATTTAAACCGAGCTTCAAATAATGTTTATCTAGCTAATTTAAACATCCCTTTTAAACGAAATTGTTTGGAACTAACCCGGATTCTAACTCCAAAAATACTCATTGCATGTGTTATTTTATTGCGTAGATGTGTAGGAAATGAAGAGAGGATTCGGAAAATATAAGTTGATCATTGTGCATGTGACTTTTTCCGGCGACACGGAGGTTTTCGGTGACCGGAAAACTTTTCCGGCGGTGGTGGAATGGTGGTGGCCGGTCACTAGGGGGAGAGAAAAAGGAAGACAAATTTTGGTGATGTATGTGTTTTTATTTTAAGAATGGAAGTATAAATAATATTTATACTTGCACATCTTTGAGGCTTTGGCTAAAATGGTCCCTCCTTTTTACATTCAAACTTTTGACACACCACACTTCTTATTAAATAGAAACTGACTACTTAAGCTCAGGATTTCACTTCCGAGACTATTTTTATTTCCGTCACACTTTTATTAATTTAAAACATTTTATAAAATGCGTATATTTTAAAACGCGAATCCGGCTCAAGACAAGGAACAAATGACGAACTTATCATTAACAATAATAATTTTACGATTCTACAATAAATAACAATAACAAGATGCGATCTGAAAATTTTTTAGCGATGCTCGAAACAAAAAAACGGGTTAACGAACACAGCGGTCAAAAACGGATGACTCGCGAAAATTCAAAAATAAAAAATTTATCAAATTTTCATTTTCTTCAAAATTATTCGTAATAAAATACGAAAATATTTATTATCGACAAAGAAAAATTCAAAAAAACGTCGAAGTTCGCATTTAACAAAGACACATATAATAATTATTATGGACGACGAACAATCGCGATTCGTCCATAACGCGAACCGTGAAAACATCCGGTTTTATAGTTGTTTAGTGTTTGGTCATTTCAAAATAAATATACTGAGTTTGAGAGGTACAAGGCCTTTAAATGATCGAACAGTTGATCTAGACAAACTTGAACGTAAGTTAAATGAAACTCTAGGACTATTAGCTCAAAAAGAAATTGACATAAAAGAAGGTTTAAAACTTAAAGCCTATGAAATTTCAGTTGTCAAAGAGAAACACGATGAGTTAGTCAAAACACAGTCTTTTAAGCAAAGTCACATTACGAAGGTCTTGTCAATGAGAAAACAAAGGTAATAACGGATTTGAAACTTAAGGAAGAAAAAGACATCGACAAAATGGTTTCAATGGAAAAGCAATTAAAGTTTTTGAATGAAATTGTTTACAAAAGGAATCAATCAATTCAAACCATTTACATGTTAGCTCCCAAAGGCCCAACATTCAATGGTAGACCAACCTTTGCAAATCCAATGTACCTCAAAAAGGCTCAATATGAGAAACCATGTTTGTATGAGATCCCATATGACCAATCTGATCCCGCAAACAGACTCGTCCCTGATAGGGATGAGACTCTGACACTTGAAAAAGAGAGTCGAGAAAAATTGAATAAAGACTTAGTGAAACCCTATGATTACACAAAGTTAAATAGTCTTTATGAAATTTTTAAGCCCCCGACCCAAGAATATCAAATACAGTTGGCACACGCAAATGAAGTAGGGAAGAAAATGTGGAGAAAATCTTTTGTGAAAACAAAACCAAATATTTTCAAAAACATCGATTTCTTACATGTTTCCAAATCAATAAGCAAAAGTAGACAAGCATATAATGTCATGACGAACAACATAAATCATTTTAGAGAACTTGTCGATCAAGTTTGGGTAAAACATTCAAAGGATCATCTTAATCTTCGTACCCCAACTGCTCATGATATGGAAATCCTAATTAAGACATGTTTGATGCCTCTTGCCCTTAAGACACAGAATGATAGTTTTGCATTTGTTCATGAACTTAAGCAAGAAATGCATGCTGATTTAAAGTACGTTGAATCCCTTGAAAAAGAAGTTGACGAACTTAGAACTGAAAAAGTAGACATTTATCAAAACATGTAGATATGGGTCATTTTAGCAAGAAGTGTGTCTAAAGACGTTTATGTGTTTACTTATTACATTTCGTTATAAAGATTTAGATGATCACTCTGAATTGGCAATGCTTATATCTTCATAAATAAAAAGAATGATGAATGTCCTTGCGAACAAAAGCTTTTCAAAAAACAAACTGAGTCTGTAGAAAAGAAGTTTACATGAGCTCTTTAACGAATTTAGCTACAATAGAAAAGCACTCGATTTCTCTTGAACTTGCTTTACAACAATGTCAAGAACAAATGAAAAATGACACAGTTTATAAAGAAAAAGTGTCAAATGTATTTCAAAAAGAACGTGAATAATATATCAAAATACAAGATTTGAAAGCTCAACTGCAAGATAAGAACATTGCTATAAGTGAGTTAAAGAAACTCATTAAGAAGATGAAAGGTAAGAGTGTGGATACTAATTTTGAAAAACAATCAATATTGGGGAAACCGCCTTTGCAACCAATCAGAAATCAACCAGTGGTAAGACAACCAACTTACTGCGAATACATCTGAACTTTCCTCAATTGCCAAGACATCGTTTGTGGCCTCCCAAGTTGGTGTGTCGCAAGAATTTTGATCAAAAACCAGTCACTCCACATTCTTGGCCTCAAGTTAGAAAATCATCTTTTGCTAAGCCTTATGATGTGAATGCACCTGGTCCTTTTAAGAATAGCCCAAAGCATGTGTCATTTCAGTCACCAAAGGAATCTGTAGGCTCAAATGACATGGTTCATAACTACTACCTAGAGGATGCTAAGAAAAAGGCACAACTTCAGAAAGACAAAGCCTTGAATACCAAACCTAGTGTGCAACAATCTGCTAGATTACCAAACACTGCTAATGGTTACAAACCGAAACCTAGGAACTCTAATCAACAACCTAGGAATTGGCCACCATCCATGAGTAGTCGTGTATCGAATAGAACTAATAACACAGCAGAACCACCTAGGATTCAAAAGCCTTTATTAAAGTCAAAAGACTTGGCATGTCCTACATGCAAAAAGTGCATTTACAGTGCAAATCACAATGAGTGCATCTTATAATACCTCTCAAAGGTAAATTCTCGTGCCTTAGCACAAAAAAAGGATGAAAAATCCAATAAGACAACAAAGAGATATATACCCGTAGAAAAGAAAAGCGAATCTAGGAATCATGGTAGACAGATCCCCATAGGACAAAGATTTACTCCAAATAAGTCCTCCAATGTGTATCTGAAAACAACGACTCCTAGATCTGGTCTTACATGGAAACCAACGGGTAGAATCTTTACTCATGTTGGTCTTCAGTGGATTCCCATTAGAAAGTCAATTAAGGGTAGAGACCGCTACACAACACAGAATAGAAGTGCTCACCAATTAGGAAAGGAAACATATTTATCTTAACCACTACTATTTTGTGGCAAAATCTTCTATTCTTTAGGTGGCAGGTACTAACTTCAAAGGCATTCGAACCCATCTCTTCACAAAGGGGTTTCATCTAAATAAAATTCAACAACATATTCTTTGTATAAACATTTCATTTTGAATTATGTTAGAAAATATTTTTGAAAAAGAAAATACAAATATATAAAACTTCAAAAAGAAAAATACAAAATCAAAAAATCAGAAAATATTTCACAAAAAGAATCTTCTCGACATGTCTCTTGGAATCGATAACATTTATGTACCTATAAATGTTGATTAACATCGACACGGGCGTGTAAATGAAGTTCAAACATGAGTTTCAAATGCTTTCAAAAATGTCATTTCTATTTTTCTTTATGGTTTATTATTAAATGTCAGATAATAACCCGTTCTTTAAAGAAAAGGAAAATGTACGCTTCAGTGCATTTATCCTTAACAACGAAAAAAGAAATCTTTTCGGTCTTGAGCTATTTAACAAAACATTTAAAGTTTTGTAGCTCAAGTCAATGGGTTGTTATGAAATGACAGATAACAACCCGGTCTTTAAATAAAGGAAAGTGTACAATTATGTACATTTATCCTCACAGCGAGAAGATAACAACTTCTCGGACTTGAGCTGACATAAAAAGTCAATTCTAAAGACATTCAAAGTCTTTCGAGCTCGAGTAACATTGGTTTTTCAAAACACGCTGAACATAATTTTTCAAGAATTTCTTAAAAGATTCTTCAAAATCTTTCAAAATTATGTGTTCGACACTCCCTCCTCATGCATCTTTCAAAAGTTGAATCATTTTTTTAAGTGAATCAATTTTTGAAGGGGAGCTTTTAAAACCAAGTTTTAATGCGTTTAGGCACATACTCACATGTCTATTTTGTGTGTCTAAACCATATCAAAAAATGTTTAAACAAATGAAAAAATGTTAAAATGTTAATAATATATAAACACTCATTTTGTTAAAACATATACAAGTAGCTCAAACTCAATTTCACATGGAATTTACAAAGTCATAATCCTATTCTCTCAATTGGTATCATATATGTGATATAGTTTGAGTCGGTGGCCATTGACTATGAACGTCTTTCCATCTTTTCCATAAAGTTCAACATATCCGAATGGATATTGATGTTTCACTACATAAGGTCCCAACCATCGAGATCTAAGTTTCGGTTGTTTAAATTTGTACTTTAAGTGAAAAAGCAGGACTTTATTTCCTTGCTTAAATTCCTTTCTCATTCGTAATTTTCTATCATGCCAGAATTTGGTTATTTCCTTGTATAAACGAGAGTTTCCGTATGCTTGGTATCTAAGTTCGTCTAACTCGTGCAATTGGAACATTCTTTTCTTACCAGCATCGATTAAATCTGGGTTGCAATTCTTCAGTGCACAATATGCACGGTGTTCAATTTCAAATGGTAAATGGCAGTTCTTTCCATAGTATTTAGGTTTTTATGATGTGGTAAAAAAAACAAACCGGTAGGTGTTTTGTAGGCAGTGCGAAAAGCCCACAAAGCATCATCAAGTTTTCTTGACCAAATAGCAGAATTGTCTTTAACAGTTTTTTCAAGAATTCTTTTAAGAGCCCTATTCATGTTTTAAACTTGACAACTGGTTTGAGGGAGATAAGATGTAGAGAAACGGTGATTAACTCCATATCTTTTCATGGTTTTTCCATTATTTTGTTACAGAAGTGGGTACCTCGGTCGTTGATTAGAGCTTTGCGCATTTCGAAACGGCAAAATAGCTTCTTCAGAAATGTGATTACTACTCGGGCGTTATTGGTTGGTAAAGCTTGAGCTTCGGCCCATTTAGATACGTAATCTGCGGCGACTAGAATGTATTCAAACTTATATGATTTCGGACAGGATCCCCATAAAGTCGATACCCCATATTATCGACTAAATTTTACATACTTGAATGTTGTTCAAGGCATCTCATTACATTTTTTGATATATATCCAGTCTATTGGCATGCTCTTCACATTAATCGGACTAAGAATGAGCTTCATTGATGGTTTGTTGGCCAGTAAAATCCTAAATCAAAGGACGTTTTTAGGCAGTTATGTTGGGTCCAGAAATGTCCACACTGTTGGTCTGTGGGTTGACATGTTATCTAAAATGGTTTCGGTTATCTTTCGCAGATAACAACTCTGGGATCAAAACCTAACCCATCGGAACATAATTAGAAAAGGCAAGGTTCCTCCCAAAAGTAGTGTTTTAGGTCAAAAAAGTATTTGTTCTTTTGTTGCTATGTCATTCTTTTTGGTATAATATTACCGACTAGGTAATTTGCAAAGTCTACGAACCAATTTTCACTAATGGTATTGATTTCCATCAGAGTTTCTCCCAGAAAGTTATCATCAACTTCACTATCAAGCGCTTACTCAATGTTTTCAAGTCATGGATAAGTGATCGGCATGCAACATTTATGGTAAGCCTTTTCTATCTTTTGATTTCTATGTCGAAATTCTTGTAGAAAGTAAAGATCGCATCACATAAGGCATGGTTAGCATCATTGCTCTATTAAATACGTAGCCTTAAGCTGAATGATCGAGTATGAACAAAAGTTTTGAAAGAATAATATAGGATCTTAATTGTCAATGGCAAAAACTAACAGGCCATATAGTTCATTTTCGGATTAACGTGATTGTTGTTGAGTAAATTAAGGGTTTTGCTTGCGAAGTAGATTGGGTGAAGTTTTTACCATCTTTTTGACCTAGAAGACGGCTCCTACAATTGAAATCACTTTGCACACACATAAGTTCAAACAAAAGATTCCAGTTCGTCGCTTACGATCACGGACACATGTAATTTCTCTTTTCCAATGATATCAAAAAGCTTTTTAAACATATTCTTCGTACTAATTCAAATGGAGTATCTTTTTCGAGCAGTTTAGTTATAGGTCAAACAATTTTCGAGAAGTCTTTAATGAAATGTCGGTAAAAACCGGCATGTCCGAGAAAGATTCTAACACCTTTGATATTAGTAGGGGGTGAAAGTTTTGAGATCACATCGATTTTTGCTTTGTGGACTTCAAGTCATGCACTGAACACCTTATGTTCGAGCACAATTCCTTCTTTGACCATGAAATGACATTTTTCCCAGTTTAGGACGAGATGAGCGTCTTTACAAAACGTATGTGAGGCATTATTAACAAGGTTGTTTAGGCATGTGTCATAAGATGTTTTCCAAAGACCGAAAATCGTCCATGAATACTTCGACTGATACTCGATCAATTATCGTGAAGATGCCAACATACACCTTTTGAACGTGGGTCAGGAGCAACCAATAAGCCCAAAGGCATTACGGCACCTAAAAGCGTATGTGCCGAAAGGACATAACGTGAAAGTTAGATTTTTCTTGATTCATTATTAATCGATAACAAATTTTAAAATACCCAGAAAAACCATCGATGGAAATAGAAATACTTTATATCCCTGCAGTCTTATTCTTCATTTGATCTAAAAATGGTAAAGGAAAATGAACCTTTTGCGGTTGCTTCATTGAGTTGACGATAATCGAGGGGAGCAGTACCGCCAACCTGTAATTGTTCAGGTTGGAGACAAATTCAACATGCATTTTTGTTGGTGACAACTGTAATACCACCTTTATTTGGTACACAGTGGATGCGACTAACCCAAGGACTATCGGCAATTGGATAAATTATACCGGTAACCAAGAGTTTCACGATTTCCTTTTTGACAACTTCCTGCATGTTCAGATTTAAAACCTTCTTCTGTTTTTTGTTTGGACAAACGGATCCTTATCACATCTTCAGCAAGTTGTATCTTTGTTTGCAAAATGATGGGCACATACCAAGAATAATTCAGTTGTTTTCCAAGCAAAAAGGCTTCTTAGGGCTTTTAAAGATCGAGATAAGGTTTTGTTTTTCTATATTCTTTTGGATAGCTAAGATGATATGATAATAGGAAGAAAGGAGGGTTCTTCCAGGAATATATATTCTAGATTATCAGGATGGGGTTTAAGTTCGAGATCCGTAGGAGGTTCTTCGAGAGATGTTTTGATCTTATAATCAGTATTGATGGTGACTTTTTCGAATGGCGGATCTTCGATATCGGATTCAGAGTCAGAGTTTTCATCGGCAGTCATCGCCATGAATTCATCAAATACGCGAAAAGAATATCTTCTTCGAGAAGTGGTTCCATTCAAATGGAATGAAGAATTTTACTACCTTCGTTCTAGAAGAGCGAAAGCGAAAGCCTCTTCTACATGATTTCATCCTACGTTGACATCGATACTATATAAGAAAGGAACTACACGCAGTCATCATCGTTTGCAGACACATAGAGTGTTTCATTGGCAGAATCGATACAGCACATCAAGTAATCTAACATAGCCTTCGTTCAGTTCCAACTCCAAGGTTGAGTTGTTTCTGTTTAAGTCAAATTACTGCATCAGCAGTGTGAAGAAAGGGTCGTCCCAAAACGAGTGGAACTTTACTATCCTCTTCCATTTCGAGAATAACAAAATCATGGAAAGGTGAATTCACCAACTTCAACGAGCAATTTACAGGGCTATTCCAACAGGGTATTGGAATATCGTCGGCTACTCTTACACATCCTTTTAGTAGTTTAAAATGTATTGAAGATAAATTGGCATATAAGAATATGGCATAAGGTTAATGCTATCACTCAAGGTCGGCTAAGCATTGCAAATAAAGTTATGTTGAAATTACATGCGAATAAAGAAAACATTTCGGGTCTCCGAGTTTAGAGTGAACTTTGTTGCAGGATCATCGCAGAACTTTTAGTCGCTTAAGAAAGCGCAGAAATATGTTGCGATTTAATGTTGTTGTTGCTTATGAGTTCTTGAGAAATTTTCCGGATAATTAGGCATCCGGCCAAGACATCGATGAAAGGTACATTGATTCGAACTGCGCGGATTACGTCGAGAAATTTCCCGTATTGAGCTTCCATTTTTCGTTCCTTAGACTGTTAGGATAACGGGATTTTCAGTTTGTAATGGTTTGGTAAAGTAGTTCCTTGACTGGTTTTGGATTTTGATTTCGGTTGTGGTGTAGGTTCTTCGTTTTCTTCATCGCTATCGTCGAAATTGATAGGGTTTTCAGAATTAGTTTGTTGATCATTTGAGTTCACTGGTGGGTTGTAGGATTTACCACTTCTTGTGAATACAATATTTACATGCTCATTGCGAGATTGTGGTGGTTGCTAGGCTTTGGAATTATGTCCTTTGGGGTTTGGTTGAGTGTTACTAGGAAGAGATCTAGAGGGTCGACCAGATTGCTTGTCATCGGGCCCCCCCCCCCCCCCCCGGGGGGGGGGGGGGGGGGGGGGGGGGGGGGGGGGGGGGGGGGGGGGGGTGGGGGGGGGGGGGGGGGCCCCCACCCAAGTCTGTCGAACGTGGATTCAAGATTTTAAATTGAAGCTTGATGATTTTTGGCAACGGTTTCGAGTTGAGTTTTGAGATCCATGAATGTTTCTTTGACGAAAGCGTTGGTTGATTGCTGAGATTTCATGAAATCGGTGAATTGTTTCTGAAGATCATATGGTTTATCATCAATATTGGATCAATAGTTGTCTCGATTGTAACTACTTCGTTCGTTTGAATGCCAATTATCACGATTTGAGTCTCGATCGCGGTAATCATTGTATAAACGAGTCTTACGAAAAGTTTGCATGAATTTAGCTTCCTCTTCATGGGACACAGGTATATCATCTTCATCAAGATCGGGTTTAGTTTTTTAGAATGGGTTTGGAGTTCTTTATACTGAGCATCCATTTTTAGGGTCATGGCATCCATTCGGGCCATAATTTTATCATTATCGGAATTACTGTTACCTTCATTGGTGAAAGCAACGGTTTTTTAAGAGATGATTTGGTTTTTTGGTTTTTAGCCCAATCGAGCGTAAGTAAGACCTTGTCTTCCAAAAGCTGATAAGCTTGATTTGGTGTTTTGTAGAGGAAAATACCACAAGCTGCAGCATTCAGAACTTCTTGGGTTATTTCGCCGAGACCATGATAGAAGATTTTAATGATATTGCCATTGGACAAATTGTGACCGTGACAGTTTCGGAGCATTTCCTTCATACGAAGCCAAGCATCAGTTAGAGATTCGTTTTCGTGTTGAGAGAAAGCTCGAATTTCTCTGAGGAGTCGGTCGAAAAGAGCTGGGGGAAAGAATCGGCTAATGAAAGCGATTCGAAGTTCATCCCACGTTTCGATAGTTCCTTTGTTGAGTTCGTCCAGCCATGTTTTTGCTTCACCAGTTAGTAATAGGTGAAACATCATTAGGCGGACGGCTTCATTTTCGGTATCTCTGTATTTAAACATATCACAGATTCCGAGGAATTCATGAATGTGTTTGTGATGATCGGTTTTGGTTCTACCATCAAATTGGTTTCCTTTGACAAGAGTCAAGTGGTTACCTTTAATAGCAAATTCGTTTACGGTTTCAGGAATAGTGATTGCGAAACCGGGAGTTGGAGCGACAACACGGTCAGCAGCCCATATGGGTTCATCATCCATGGGATAAAGATTTTCAAGGATAACTTGAAAGTGATGGAAGTGGTTGAGGTCGAGAATTGGCGGATAGACAATTCTTGGGTTTTAAGGCGGGTTGTTTCTTTGATTGAATGGAACTCTCCTGTTTCATCGATGAAGTCTTTGATTCAGAGTACGTTCAGGTTCAGGTAACGGTTCAACAAGTTCAGAATTGGAAGCACGCGTATGCATCCAAGGAAGAAATTGTTTGGGTCAGTTTGCCAGAAAACTGTACGGCGATTTTTTTTTGAAAAAGAGGGGGAGTTAAAATAATTTTTCAGAGTTGACTACAGAACAGATTAAAAATCCTCGGCAGCGGCGCCAAAAACTTTGATGTGTTTCAAAAGCTTTAAATTTATAATGACTAAAAATACCAATTTTATTATAGGGAAACACACGGGTAAAAGTATAACCCACGTATGTAGTATAATATTTTTAGGTAAGACCAGGTCGTTCCACAGGGATTTGAGTAGTGTTCAAATAATCAGAAAGAAAATAGACTTTAACAATTTTAGAAATAACTTTTGTTTTACCAGTGATAATAAAGATGACTACTCGGATAGTTGAAAATAATTTATAAGTGTTGGAAATGATTAGACCTCGAAGATGGAACCTTAATTTATAAAAAGGATTTTCTCGTCAGAAAACGTTTTCACAAACTAACTTAATTAACTCAAGACTTATATTTAGTTAACTAGACCAAATGTGTCACTCAAATAATCCAGTTACTAGTATATCAAAGCTTATTTGTTTATCAATTTATGAAAGTGGATTTCTCGGCACAAATGATAAAGACCATAGACAAATCTTTAAAATCACATAGAATCATTAACGGGTCTAACGACCCCCTCTATTACCGAAAATGAATTATATAATTTAAGTTGATAAGCAAAGATGGACAAGATAAGATATAAGAGGATTGCAACATAAGCTTGAGATTAAAGAGATCCTGATCATAACAAACACTTATTCATTATCATAACATCACTGAGTAGTCATGAGCGATTTAGCCTCTCATGGCTAAGGAGTTCATAAAATAACTTGCTTCAATAGCAAACTTCATTATATTGCTTATACTAGTATGATATTCTTCCTCGTTCTTGGTTCTTTGATCTTGAATCTCCAAAAGATAAGGTGTTTATTCTTGGAGAAAGGGTTTGTATGAGATGATGAAGAATGGATGTTTGTGTGAGAGATGGTTTTTGTTTTAGTGATATATCAAAATAAGAGATTTTGAGGCTCTATTTATAGGCTGAAATTCGGGTGAAAGTGCGGCGCACACAAAAGATTGTGCGGCGCACTTGGTGATTAAATGAATAAGTATTAAATATGTGCGGCGTACTTAGGGTGTAAATGCAGTAGCATTAAAGTCTCATAAATGCTTATATAGATGGGAATGCGGCGCATAAAGGAAATTGTGCGGCGTACTTGTTGAGTTAATGCAAATTTGACTGTCTTTGACTTGAAGGTAAGTACGACGCACAAATGGTAAAATTCAAGCTAAAATAAGTACCAAAAGTTTGCGAGAAATGATAGAATAAACATAAAATAACGCCATAGAAACATGTATAATTTTACGCGTTATCACCCGATAACCCAATAAGAAATTAACTAAGACCCTAACCCGACCCTGTAAGCTTATCGGGTCTATCAGGTTGACCCGATAAGCTAAGTTAGACCCGAATCAACCCGACCCTATAAGCTCTTATCGGGTTCGGGTCAAGTCGGTTCAACCCATTTGACACCCCTATTCAGATGCTTGACTCCTCCCAGAAATACTACACGCAATCAGCCTGTGGCACAGCCTAGGCATCAGATCCCTGATACAAGTGTAGGACGGGGTTGTGCCAAGGAAATCTCAAGCAGATGAAATCCCTATCTAGTAAGCACTCAGATCCCCCTTGTCGAGGATCTGTCTCGCACTCTTAGCCCAGTATGCACCGAATCCAACTGACTCAATATCCTCAGCAGTATGTAGGCCCATACCCAAAATAAACTCTCTCCAGCTCATACGACGCCTAACTCCACCTAACTGAAACTGTAAAGCCTCGGTCGTATCCAAATCAAGCACTGCCTCTTCAAACCTAAATGTACTAAAGAACCCTAGAATGAGCTCGTGTACCAATGGGCCTCTAATCTTAAATAGTCTCCTCCAAGCTCGGCTAGTGAATACACCCTGTCTTTGAGCATCCCTGTGCTCCATCAACATCCTAGCACTCAATCCCTCATCCATCAGCTCTGTCAATCCCCCAAAGTCAAAAACCTGAACCCGATGTATCTTTTTACCGTATATCATACCCAATCTCTCCTCAAAATCTGTAATATCATCGTCTGTATACTCCAACCCCTCAAATCTAAGATACTGATGCCTCTGATCCACAGGTGGAAGAGCCATATTTGCAATTTTAACGAAATCAGTACAAACATTAAAAAGATTCATCATTATGTTCTGAGAGCATATACGACGTATTTAGATATGGGTACGCCGTATGGATGTTTTAAAATACAGGATCTTTAGCTGATTAATATGCCCTATTCAATTTGATGAATACGTCGTATTAATGTTTTAAAAATAGGGTGAATTAAGTCAATACGCCGTATCTAGTTGAGTGGATACGCCGTATTGCTCTGAAGTTTAAAAATGAAAAGGGGATTCCCATCAATACCCATTTGACCCACAATAAATCAAAAGCAACATTTCCTTTATCTAATGTTGGGATAAAAAAGGGCATTATATTGATGTTTTTCAAAAGTTCTCAAGATCAAAACCCTAGCCCTAATCGAATTATATATGCGAAAAGAAAAGACATAGGAAAATGAAGAGATTCAAAAGCATTACCTTGTAGTATAGATTGATAGAGACTAAATACACGGATTGGTTCCAAGATTTTGATTGTGGTGAAATTCTTTGTTTGAGAGTAAAAGTGTGTGTGAAAACTGATCCGGCGTATGAGTTGGGCTTTTATACCCAAACTCGATACGCCGTATTGGTTTTTGTCCATACGCCGTATTGGGAAAATTTGTTGACTTAGTCAACTTAAGTTAAAAACAGTAGATATGCCGTATAGGTGTTTACCTAATATGTCGTATCTATTTTTGGAGACTAATTTTCCTAATTCAAACAAAGTAAAGAAAACGTACCTTGGCCTCCGCAACATTCTTGTGTAAACACCATCCTTATAATACCATTTAGGGTCGAATGGGATACCAAACGACACATACAAATTCTTAATAAGATTTTTGTAGCATCCCGTTGTTAAGATAATTCCAAGCCATGATATTAACATCCAATTCCATGACAAAACTTTCCATAATGAAAATTTTATTGATTTTATCGTTGCTTGCTTCTAAAAATTTCTTTAACCCTTGTGTATTTACATTACCCCTCGAAGACTGTATTATATCGATTTCATTATCATCATTGTCCTTATCCGACTCTAGATCATAGGGATATATTACGTTGAAATGGAATTGATCATTTAAGTACAAAACGTCTTGTTCCTCTTCATCACATTCAGACAAAGATGTTTTAGTTTTCAAATTTAATTCATCGATATGATGAGAAATTTCAACAGGTTCAGTTGAGGAATCTGATTTAGACGTTAGAGCGTCATTGTAAATAATAGCTGGAAATTCTTTTTCAAAATCTTTAAGGAAGTCTAAATCATCAAAATAACTGGCCATTGGCTCGGGTGACGGAAACGAAGGCATATTGACTTTTCATTATCATTTTCCGAATTCGTTTTCATATCATTGACAAAAATTATTTTATAAGAAAACAAGTTTTTGTCAAATATTACCGTGTAATCTTCATCGTCGGATTCGTCAAACGATATTCTAAAGTCAATTTCATTGTTGTTAAGAGAACTTACCGTGGGTTCACACGAGAGTGTATTTTCAAATGATAACTCGTCATTAAAGACTATAGCTGGGAATTCAGTTTCAACGGATCTGAGGTCGTGAACGTCTTCATCATACCAGATCTTACCATACTTAGCAGTTTCCCAGTTATACACTTTACCACGCCGATGAGCTTTTCTTCTTCGAGCCTGATATATTCTTCCATAGTAATGTTGGGGTTGTCCATCCTGTAATAATCTTGCTAAGAAAGAAAACCGTCAAATAACTTATACGTCGTATTCAGTAAACTGAATACGCCGTATTACACAAAAACAATAAGCAAACAAACAAGATTATAAACTATTCTAAACTACACTAATCCTAAGGGTTAGACTAATCTAATGTTAAAAACCAAAATATCAAATAAAAATCAAGATTAAATTCTCACTCCCCGACAACGGCTCCAAAAACTTGATGTGTCGTCGTGTAGGTGTTATTTTATGAATCAAGTTTTACTATTTAAATTTCGCCGACTTTACCTAAAACAACACTTTAATGGGCAGTGTACCCGGTCAGTTGGAGTTTCGTGGTAAGTAGTGTGTCGAACACTTGGAGTGGAAGTTAACTCTTAATTCTACCAGTATTTTATTTATCTAGGGATAGTACTAAGCTAATCTAATTATCCTAATTAAATCTAATTAATCCTAAACTAACGCAAGAAGGGGGTTTCAGCCTGAGAGACTGGCACGAGTTTTGGTTCTAATTATCCTAAGGTAATGACAAATAACGCACACAAGTGATTAACAAAAGATAGGGAAGCGGTCAGATGTCAGGAAAACGTATTAGCCAGTTTAATCTAATAATATGCCTTGATTTCCTATTCGTGCAATGATTGTATTAATTCGTTGGTTTTATCATTCCAAAGGTAGGTGGATCTTCTCCCTAGACTCGAGGTTTGTCGCTAGTTAGTCCTGTCACAATTAACCTAAGCCGGCATAAAGCTCACACCGTTGATTATAATCTATCTAGGAAACTATATTGGTGGTTATATCGAATCCTATCTCATGGAGGCTTTACCAACTTACTGCTTAATGGAGATTCATATACTAGTAGTCCATGCCCACTTAACTACCTTTGGAAAAAGGACGTTATGTGTAATCCTAAGTCACTAGCTTAGTCTACCTATCCACTTAACCATAGATTGATACAGGGCTTTCTATTGGTGATCCTATTTTTTCTAGTTATATGAATAAGCGTTATATGTTTCTATCCCGGACTCTTAGCCTATGCCCAAACAACACCGAAGTTGCAGCGCATTATGTAGGACTAGATCCAGTTGAATGATATGAAAAACACATAATTAAGTACATAAACGGGTATGAAGTGATAAACATAATCAACATGCAACGAATAAAGAAAAATTGATATAAAGACAAATCAAAACATTATATTATCATAAACATGGCTAATACCTAAAGGTATTACCCGATAGTCATTGTAATAATACATGAAATCATAGATGAACGATTAAACATAATGTTAACCGAACGCGTATAGTGGAGTGTAGAAATTACAAGATTTTTTCCATTAATCAGAGCGCTTCGCAAAACCTTCTACTCTTCTTTTCTCTTTGGTAGCATACTGTGTCGAATGTCCCCCTTATGTCTAGGACGAATGGAGTATATATAATAAGAAAGGATGAAAACCCTTTTCTTCTTTTCTTGTCATCCAAACCAAAGCCCAATGTGGCTTCCCATTTTTGCTTTCATGCTTTGCTCGTCCAACTCAACCCCAACACCTTCTTGTACTTCTTTTTTTTAGTTAATATCATAACTTCGCCCCAGTGTAAATCAAATTAGGCTAAAAGCCCAATAACCACAAACTATTTTTCCAATAGATATAAGCATGAGCTAACTTCATATTTTCATGTTTATTCACATGGAAATAAAGATCTTATTTTTTTCTTTTCGTGGCCTTTTGAATCATCTAAAACAGAGTCCGGACGAAGAAGTTATCACAAAAACATTGCGACGTATTCAAATCTTTCACTCTTCGTATTTTATTTTAATTCTTCATTTAAGCTCCAAAATATGTGGCTTTTCACTAACTTTCACCATATGCTCGATATTTACTACAAATAATTATTATAATTAATTAAGTATTAATTCTTATATAAAAGAATGTAAAACGAGCAATAAAGACGGTATAAATGATGCTATAAAATAGATGTCATTTGATGTCATCAGCAGCATAAACCGTATCCTGAAAATGCAACGATATAACCTAATGAAGTAAAAAAAACCTACAATCAGTTCCAAACAACACATGCAATACATCATATACAAAATCTTATACACTAAAACATCATTAAACATAAACATATCAACAATGGTCCAAAAGACGTCATTAATACAGATCAAAGAACATATGTAACACCCCCAAAATTCATTTACAACGCAGCGGAATACCAAATGGGGTGCTACTTCGTAATACACAGCAATAGATACAAGAGAACGACCTCTAGGTGTCGTTTGAATAATAACATTTGTTGATTCAATAAAAATCTGAATTTAATAATACATTTGTCCCATAATTTGCATCACAATGAAAAGCTTGAATGTAAAGACTCCAATGCACATCAAATAGTCCAAGCATCTAATTCACCTGAGAAAAACATGCTTAAAAGTGTCAACATTAAAGTTGGTGAGTTCATAGATTAGTTTAAATATGAATGTAATCCACTGTATCATCACAGTACCATGTAAAAATCTCAAAGATTTATAAAGAATGCATGACACATTTTATGTCACCAAAAGTACCAATCTTATCCCAAAGATGTTTATAAATAATGCATGACAGATGTAATGTCACCAAAATGTTCCAAGTATGTACGTGTCGGGGGGCCCTGTATGTGACCCCCACATCATGATCCGACTTGTTATATGTTCGTTTTACCTGGTGGTAGCTAATCACCGAACGGGGGTTGTCAATCCCGAAAATAATAGATCTATAATTGTTCGTTTTACCAAGTGATTCGCTAATCACCGAACAGGGATCACATTTCCGAATAGTTCTATTTCATAACATTCGCGCTCACCCTCCAAAGTACGTGATTTTCATCGCCTTCATGACGCACTTGTGGCACGTAGACTTGTATGTACACTAATTTGGGCCCACATCGCAGTCTACCCCATATCAATGAATCGCAGATCTCTACTCATCTATATCACTCCCGTTGTCTACACCGCCGTCGTCCACTCATCGAAACACCCCCCCCAGGGCAAGCGCTAGTAAGTACTGCTCACGCAAATATCACTGTTCTAATCCAGACCTAAGCTTATCCTCACAGGAATCATTTACTCGCCGATAACTATCCGCGCATTCTCTGATGAAACATATAAAAACTGATTGCTCTAATAATCAAGGACCGCTTTCACTTGTGCCGACGCCTTTGCGCACTATACAACAGAGATCGTCTATAGCTCGTAAATATCTCCTCAGTGTGTGTGTCTGCAAATACTCAGTACTATAGATGTCAATTGTGTGAGTCAAATTATCTACTGCTGCAATGATGTGAGACTAGATCACCACCACTAAGTCGTGTTGTTTCTAGGTCTGTATAGACCATACTGACCTCCTGCCCTCCTACTGTCCATGGCCCTCGCGTCTGTGTCTACCGTCATAGTGAAGATCGCCATCTCACACTGCTCAGGCATCAACTGTATCTCCGATGGTAAATAAAATTGACAGACACTGTTTGTGAGTGTAAGAGATAAATTCCGCGAAAGTAGTTATGTAGAAGTGTGTGTAGAGAAGATGTGTTCGCACTCACAGGCTCAGTAGGCGAGCTGCTAGTGGTATGATTAGGTTTTGCAGAATACATATAGATGTGTGAAAAATGCGAATTGGGTTGTGTCCAGAGAAGACTGAACGTTTCGTCATGACGGTAATGTCAGCTCTGATAACTCGCACTCTTTAATTTGGTGTAAGATCAAAAAATCGTTATAGTCGATGGAGTTCAAGATCCGAGCAGTCGCAGGAGAAAATATTGTCCACTATTCACTTGTGATCATCTCCCCCAGTCCTCCCCCGTCACTCGGCTCACTCCCAGACGCCAGCTCATCTATCAGTCTCCGTCGATACGCCCGAGAACTAGATTTTACTAGTCCTCATCACGCGTACCCGACGCACTATCCTTCGCCATGCAATCAGCCATCGCACGTACCATTACTCGTTACACAACGCTCTTCTCACACACGATCCTCTTCCGCTCTTTTGCCGCACTATCGGTCTGCAGTCATATCGCTAAATCTGTGCCATGATATGAAATCTCTTGCGCGTTCTTTAAACCTTTAAACCTAGTATTATTTTATGTTATATTATACTATTTTCTGTACCAATATTATTTCTCTATCTCTAATATTTAAAGAAAGTTACTATTTTTAGACCTTCCGTCTTTAGAACCGAATAATGATCTTAAAACTATTAATTTAAATAATATATTAACCGACCTTTAGTTTTGACCCGCTATATCTCAACTTTTAAAGCAGACAATCCTCGCGGTAAAGTAAAACGTCATTACGAACAACTTTCGTGTTTCGCCGGAAGGCTGAAACGGACTCGAAAATGCTCGAATCGTTTAATTAATAAATCTGTCATTTTTAATATATATTAAAATAACCTATTTTTCTACTAAAGTGTATATTCCGATTTCGATCCAGTTTCTTCGTTATTGGGAGTTAAAAGTCCCGTTTTATGTCTAAACGTCCGTCAAAATATAATTTGTTATCTTTTATAAACCAAAGTCTAACTTTTCAAGGTCTCGAATCCCGAATCTCATGTTCTATTTTCTGATTTAAATTACTCGTTATATAAAGGCACTAAAGTCCATTTTTAGTCCAATTCTCGTCTCAAGCATATCTAATACTGCTTATACATTAATATAAGTCCCGTTTTAATATTTATTTCATATTTTAACTAGACCGCGCAATTTATAATATTTTTCATCACATTATATATAAACCGATTAAATGAAACAATTTATATATTTTCGCGTTAACTAAACTCACTTTATTTCGGTGACAACACACTCAAACGCGACGCACCCCGGCTGATGGACAGCCAAACGCACCCTTGTGCGTTTTGACAGCCAAACGCACCCTCGTGCGTTTCTGTCCAAACCAAACACACCCTTGTATTATAACCTAAACCAAACATCCCCTACTTGGTTGCCACTATACCGAACGGACACCCCTTTTTGCTATAACCTAAAAACACACCCTTATTGGTGACAACCCACAACAAACGCACCCTAGTCTGTTATGATCCGAACGGACCCAAACCTGGTGCTCATCTTCTAAACCAAACGCACCCGGCTGTGAACCACACAACCCCACACGAACACCCTTTTTCAGGTCTACCCGGACCCACAAACCCGGCTGGTCCAAACCCGACGCACAACTATCCTTCCGCCCCCGGCTGTACCGTTGTTTGACAGCCCACCAGATCTTACTGCTATTGGTCCCGACCCAACTCACAAACAAACACCCCTAGCTGCTAAACCCAACCCTACCCCGGCTGTTATTATAGCCGAACCAAACACACCCCTCGTGTCTTTCTTGCTGCCACCCAACAGACGCACCCTTGGCTGTTATAAACCAAACGAAACGCACCCTTGTCGCGTGGTGGTCACAGCCAAACGCACCCTACGGCTGTGAACCCACAACCCGATGCACCCTTGTTGTTACAAACCAAACGACCCGGCTGCCAACCCAATAACTCGGACCAAACGCACCCCCTAGTGGTGAAACCCCGAGCCAAACGCACCGTTGGTGTTAATATAGCCGAACCAAACCACCCCTTGGTGGTGGTTTTCACCACAAAAGAAACCCATAACAACCCGACCCGACACCCCCCCACTGCTGCTGACCCGCGACCCAACACACCCATCGTGGTGGTGGTATTAAAACCACACGCACCCTTCTCTTTTTATAACAACCAAACGACCTTCGTTTTTTTATAAACAAAACCAAACGCACCTTCTTCGGGTGGTGGTTGTGATATGATGATGGTGACGGTTGTATGATAATGATGATGATGGTGGGGTGTTGGTAGCCGGCTGTGGTTGCCGGAATAAAAGGGGCCGCGGCGCGTGGAGGCGCGTGTATATGGGGATCGGGTAGATCGTTAGGTGGGGAGTAATTTTGGTCTTCGCCGGATATGTCCGCCGGAAAACTTTTCCGGCGGCGGCGCAAGGTGGCCGTGCTCGTGGGATTTGGGTGGGATGGTGGTTGATACGGCCTGAATTGGGGAAGAAAGGGAGTGGTGAGGAGAGATATATAAAAATTTGCTTGTGTGGTGTATAAATGGTGAAAATTGAAAAAAAAAGTAAAGTTTTATATATATATTAATTTAAAATGAAAAGTTATAATAGTTGGGGGGTTAAAAGTGTAACATTTTTATTATACTTTTTGATAAAAGCGGTTCGGGACTCATTTGAGCGACTTAACGGATGATTCAACTCTCGAAACTTGCGCCATTGTTTTTATAATCATTTTTCTGATAAAAATGAGTATTTATTTGATAATATTTCATAAATATTTTATAACATTTAATAAAATATCCGTTATTCATTTTATGAACCGGTTTCGCTCCGTCCGAAATAAAAATGAATTTCAACTCGAATAGTCGCGTTTTCAAAAACGCTTAGAAATGATGAATAATTTATTTAATATTTTTATTAAATAAATACTGATAACTAAAAACAAATTTAATTGTTTTTGTGTGTCCGCGTTGTATATTGATCGAATAATGTTTGCGGTGCTGTTTTACCCCTTTTCGGCTCGTTTCCAGGTCTCGGGCAAAACTAAAAAGTTGTCAGGAATGTCATTCCACATCAAATTGCTTTAGAGTCCGAGTCGTGAAAACGTGATTTAGATGATCGTTCTTATAAGTCAAGCCAGACCCAGAAAGTCAAAGATTGACATAGTCATTCTAAATTCGAAAATTCTCGGATGTTACAACATAAATCAAAGCACCAACCTGCATTAATTTAATAAAAACCTATAAACACTTCCAAACATCCCATGCAACACACCCTTTCCAAAATACTAATGAAAACCTCGTCAAACTTATTATAATCAGCCATAAAAAACTCACCTCCCATGAATGATAGAACCGCCGATTTAATTTATTTAACACCACAAAAAATCTTGAAAACATAAACATATGAATATAAAGAAATACATGTATATATTTAGAGAGAAAGAACCACATCTGAAACATCTAAACCATCAAAAAACCACCACTTATATATATCTAATCAAGTCTTTGTGTGAACATTTAGGGAGAGAAAACATGGCAGAGAGAAACATGGATAGAAAGAGAGGAAGTCTACATGTGTTTGGTTAGTGAGAGATATACATAGAGAGAGACACAATTTGCCGCCCATAGTTTACCAACTAAAAAAGACGTGGAATGCTTGCAGGACACACTTCTCACCTACTGCCTAGTTTATAACGACACATGGCCTAACAAAACCCACTAATCTAATAAATATAGCCCAAACCCAAATATGGTCCAACAAATACCAAAACGATCAACATTAATCAAAACGACCCTCATTAATGGCCAAATAACGTCGTATGCACACTTAGTGTGATATAGGTTAATACCTGTTTTTTACTGCAACTATCTCATGTTTATAAAAAATATTCACATAATGATATTTCATGTTTAATGATGGATAAATTTAAAAGAAAAAAAATAATGACAATAGCTAAATGACATTAAAGAGTCCCCCATAAGAATAGAATAGAGCACGATTGTTAAACAAGAAAGATGGCTTTATTACCCTTTCATATAATAACAAAGCAAACAACCGCGTTTTCGGCGTGCAAAGCGGCACCATTTTAATCTAGGTTGGACCGTTTAAGACTACGTATGGCCAAAACGACGCCGTTTATGGTTTAAACACGGTCGTTTTGGGAAGAAACTAACAATATTGCCATTAACCTAGATGACGTTGTTTTGCATGCCTAGAAATGAAGATATATACATAAAAAACACATACAACACTGTAAAATAAAACTTGACACAAAAAAAAAAGATAGAGATGCATACACTCAAATTACTAACTTTTGGAGGATGAGCATTAAAACAAAAAACGTTTGTTGCATGTGAGTGGTGACTTTTTCTTTATTTACTTGATTCGTCTATATTCGTATTGAAAATTTAGATTTTCTAAGTTGAACGTTTAGAATTCGAATTAGTTTAGGGGTTTTGGTCGGGATGATGACTAGGCCGTCTTATTATGCTTAATGGTACTAATGGGTTTGCTGTTGATTCTTAAGATAAAGTAATTGCATGTGGTAAATTTTCAGGCTTTTATGGATCCAATTAGGATGCAGCTGTTACATGTTGTAGTTTGTTTTGTTTTTTATTTGGTTTAATTATCCATGGGTTATGATGATTGAAATTATGCTTAAACTAAGGAATGCTATTTGTTGTGTATAAGTGTTGCCATTTTATTTTATGTAAAAAGAAAATTATGCTTGCTTCGTGGTTTTTTATGTTTAATTATCCATGGGTTATGATGATTGAGATTATGCTTAAGCGAAGAAATGTTGTTTATTGCGTATAAGCGATGCCATTTTATTTTATTGAAAAAAATTATGCTTGCTTCATGGTGTATTAGGGATGCTATTTTATTTTATGAAAAAATAAAATTATGCTTGCTTCACAGATGATTATCCTAGTGGTGGTTTGCGCATGTAGTTTGGATTACGATGATTTGGTGACGTGTTCGGTCGTAGTTTTGCCGTGAAAAAATACATTGCCTGAGTTGCGTGTACTGTATGTTATTGTATGTTATTTGGCTGTGAAGATCTTTGTATGATGTTGTTTTGCTGTAGAAAAATGAGAGGACGTTTGAGTGTACCATTGAACCTGCTCAGCATCATTTGTGATCGCGAGCAAAATGTGAAAAATGTGCAAAATCTGAGCCAGGCGTTGTTGTGTACAAACCATAGTTTCTCTAATAATTACATGCTAAATATTTAGTGTTCATTATTAGTACAGTTAACGAGAAACTCATGCATTTCAAAGAGCAGGTAAGGTAAATCCCGTGTTAATGTTGTGAGAGTGAAATGAAAGTGTGTCAAGTGGACATACGAATAATGGGATGAGCAACAAGTGTGAAACCGATATAGCGTTTTATAATCTGCTAGCATGCATCATAGAAGAGCCTTATATTGTTTTCTCTTATTCTCCTCATCCATATAGTAGTATGTCCACTTGAAATCTCAGATCTACTTTTAAAAAAGGCTAATGTACATGAGCTCATCATGTGTGATGTCTTTTTCTTTATAGCTAAATGTCAAGTAGACATACAAATATTGGGATGAGCAGTGTAACAACCGGCAATTTTCAGAATTTTAAATGACTATTTTTCCCTTTGACTTTTTTGAGTCCGACTTGACTTTTTGACTTTTGATCTTTTATTGCCATATAAAAACGATTACCGTGTAACCGGTAATTTTTCGGAACATATTTAAATAATAAATCATATTTATTATTACATATCTCTCATGTGCAAATTTATTTTTAACTTATTTGACTCGAAAACGAGAAGATATACGTTATTCCTAAGTTGACTTATAAAAAACGACCCGCTAAATCACGTTTTCACGACTCAGACTCTAAAGCAATTTGATGTAAAACAACATTTCGGACAACTTTTTAGTTTTGCCCGAGACCCGAAAACAAGCAGAAAATGACTAAAATACCCTTGCAAAAATTTTAAAACGAGAACAACGCGTACCGACACAAAAAAAATTAAATTATATTTAATTACCACTTTTTATTAAATAAAAATATTTAATAAATTATTTAACATAATATTCAGAAACATTTATTAAAAATGCAAATGTTCGAGTCAAAGTTGTATTTTTACGAACAAAGCTTACCCGAGACATCCAATGACTACCAAATAAATAATAAACATTTTAAATAAATTTTATAAAACGTTTATGAAAACTAGTCATGTAAATACCCATATTTCATGGAAAAATCAATTGGAACGCAATGGCGCAAGTTTCGTGTTTTGAATCATCCGTTAACTAGCCCAAACTAGACCCGAACCAATATTTTACAAAAGTTTCCCGAAATTACACTTCTAGTCCCTGTGGTATTATTTACAACACATACCCTTGACTTCTAAAGACTTGCCACTTCATTTAGTAACTTGTAGGTATATATAAACAAATGAATTAGGGTTTCACTCATTATCCTCAAACCCCAACACACACATTTATACCATCCTCCCCCTCTAAACATTTTCTGGCGCCGCTTCCATTTTTCCGGCGAGATTTTCCGGTGATAGCCGCCACCATTAACATCCATGTCACCCCGTCACATTCACCCCCACGCTATCGCAGCTCAACAGCCGCATACCATCACCATCATCACCAACCGCCAACGCCAACACCACCTCAACACCTCGTCCCTACCATCGCCATCACCACAGCCACGCCACCACCGTTGTACAACCACCACCATAGGGTGCGTTTGGTTGATGTAGAAAACAATTAGGTGCATTTGGTTTGATAAAACGCAGCAAGGGTGCGTTAGTTTGTGATTTACGCAGCATAGGGTGCGTTTGATTTAGTTATAACACGAATTGGGTGCGTTTGGTTTAGTAAGAACGAAACAGTGTATGTTTGGTTTCGTGGTTTCCTGCCTAAAGGGTGCGTTGGGTTTCGATTCAGCCGCCGTATAACACATAGGGTGCGTTAGGTTTGCATAAACCACCAAGGGTGCGTCTGGTCTTCACAAAATAGGGTGCGTTGGGTTTATGGCAGTAATGGTGCATTTGGTTTTGCAGTAGCAGCTTTAGGGTGCGTTTGGTATAAGAAAACAGCACCAAGGGTGCGTTTGTTTGTTCATATCACACCACTATGGTGCGTTTGGTTTTGATAGAAGCACCGTTGGGTTGGCTGTGAAACACCATTAGGGTGCATTTGGGTTTTCAGCGAGTAAGGTGCGTTTGGTTGTTAAAACGACCACAAAGGGGGCATTTGGATATGGGTTTAGCTCTGAAAGGGTGCGTTTGGTTGTGCAGTTTCGCGCTAAGGGTGTGTTTGGTTGTTCAGGAACGTAGTAAGGGTGCATTTGGCTTGGCAGAAACACCCAAGGGGTGTGTTTGGGTTAGCAGAAAATACACAAGGGTGTGTTTGGGATAAATACACCAAGGGGTGTGTTTGGGATAGCAGAAACACAATAAGGGTGCGTTTGGAATAACAGTTAACATCCAAGACGGTGTACAGATTTAGCAGAAACCACACAAGAGTGGTTTGGTTTAATAAAATCGAACTAAATCCATATAACATAAGGTTTTATAAATATTAAAACCGGATCTAAATGGTGGAAATGGTTAAATAAATACTTTATTTATTATTTTCGTTTTTATGTTTATAATAACCTTAAGGAGTGTGTTTGGGTTTGTAACATGGACAAATTTAATTGAAGGAAAATGATTAACTTTTGTTAATATGGAAAGCGTTATATAAACGAATAGGTCATGCCGAGATTTTTATAAATTGCTACGCTTAGTAAGTTTTTACAACTACTTATTTATTATCTTGAAAATGGCCTTAATGAAATAGTTGATCTAGAAGACCCATAATCAAACGTAAGCAATAATTTTAAGAGATTTCATTTATCAAATCCGTCAACTTTAAACTGCGGTTAAATTTTTATATAGAAACTTTCTATTTAATTTATTTGGGGTATCCGGCGCGTGTCCGAATTATTTTGTTTCATTTATTTCTATCATCTTTCTATATAATCATGGAAAATATTATATATTAGACCCATTTTATTTTAATTGTCACCTTTTTAGAGGTAACACATGTCGTTATTATAACGCTTCGATTTATTCTTTTGGTTTGTATCATGTAAAATAATACACGGATGAATTAATATACTCGGATCATTTTCATTATTAATTATATACGGATATATTACACACCTTGCGTTTACTTTTTGATTTATTTATTTAACCAACCACCAAACTATTACAACTTGAAATCTAAATCTTTTATCAACGTGTCGCGTTGATGTAATCATCCATCGGAAAACCCAAATACATTATCCTAGGCAAGTGGGTCATAGCCGTTAAGATAAACCGCAACTTCTTGGTCGAGCCGTTCCAGTTTCCGTTTTGTCTGGCGCTTAATATGCGCATTCCTGCCAATCGTTCTACAACATCGAGGTGAGTTTATAGCCCCATGTTTTACTTGTTTTACATATATTTTTGGGGTGAGAACATGCTTGTTTACAAATTCATTTACATGGACGATTACATACGTGTTTACAAATTCATTTACATGGTCGATTACATATGTGTTTACATGAATGTTTACAAACTCGTTTACATACTCATTTACATATCTCGTGATGAGATACATCACTAGTTTTCACTTATGGATACTACAACTTTGTTTTCATTCTAATGATTAGGGATTAGCTTAAGTTGCATGAACTGTTAATTACTCGGAGGGTAAGCGCGAATGTTATAAGATAGATCTATTGGGGTTGACATCCCCGTTCGGGTGACTAGCTATCACTGGAAACGAACGTTATACCATGTCGTTACATTGAACTACATTTACATGAACATTTACTTTGATTGTCTGAAATTGATTGGCATTCATTGGGATACATTTACAGTGCCTGAAAAGATTGGCATACATACAAGTCAAAGCGCAGTTTCATGAACTTAGGTCTGTAATCGTAATCACATAGGGTGACTATTGTATTGGATACAATGGTCATGCATACATTTCAAATCTTGGATTTGAACACAAGTACATACATTTTGTGACTATTTAAGGGTTGAAATAGTCAGCCATACTTTACAAATCTTTGATCCAATATTTTTGCTTAAACATTTTACATGGTACGGTGATGATACAGTAGGCAAACACATTCATTTGAACTTACATTCATACTTAAACAAACCTATGAACTCACCAACTTTATGTTGACACTTTTTAGCATGTTTTTCTCAGGTGAATTAGATGCTTGGCTTACTTGATGTGCATTGGAGTCTAAATTTGACAAGATTTCACTTATGGATTTCTACTTACATACAAATGATCAAATCTCGTTGTATTACTTTCAAGCTTTTCATTGTGAAGCAATTATAGGACAAATGTTATATCAATTTCAAGAAAATCAATGAGATTACTTCTCAAACAACACCTTTAGAGGTCGTTCTCTTGTAGCTTGTGCTGTGCTGTTGTATTATGAAGTAACACCTTCGAACATATTTCCGCTGTGACACATTTTTGGGGGTGTTACAAGCAGCAAGTGAGAAATCGATATAACATTTTATATTCTGCCAACATGCATCTTAGAAGAGTCTTATATCGTTTTCTCGCTTTCTTCTTATCCCTATATTAGCATGTTTACTTGATATCTTAGTTATACATTTAAAAAGGCTGATGTACATGAGCTCATCATGTATGTCGTCTTTTTCGTTAAAACTAAATGTTTTTAAGATAGCGAGAGCCTCATGTATTTTGACGAGCAGGTAAGGTAGATCATGTGTTAATGTTGTGAAGGTGAAGTCAAGATATGTCAATTGGACATACAAATTTTGGTGTGAGAAGCAACTCAGAAATCGATATAACGTCTTCTATTTGCTAACGGGCATCGTAGAAGAGCCTTATATCAATTTCTCGCTTTCTGTGACAAGTGACATTTTTTCAAGTCAACTTTTACTTATTAACTTGAACGTTTTACTTTGAACACGTGAATACTTGATTTAACATATAACCGTGAGGTTATCCCGCGTAACGAGAGACAACTTTGAACGTATCTTGACTCTAGACAAAGTTTAGTCTACATGTAACTAGTAGATTATCATCCTCATAAGCATAATTTATAAGTCATTTGCATACGTGATGACATCAAATAACGTTACTTTTATAACATCATTTATCCTATGTAAATAACCCATTTTTTATAATTATTACAAAGAATTGTTACTTAATCGTTTGTATTTAAGAATTGCAATAATTATGGAGTACTTGATGAAGATTAGCTAAAAGGCACGCATCCAGGAGCTTAAACAAATACATTTGAAGATATCAGACATCCTGTATGCCGTATCCATCAAGGAAGATACAACGTATCTGTGCCTGCACTTCACTAATGACCACAAAGGAAAAAGGATCAATACGCCGTATCTAGAGGATTCTATACGCCGTATTCAAGATATAGTAATAAAATATTCTGGAAGATATCAAACATGGTCCCTAATCTAAGAAACCCCCGATACGCCGTATTGACCTCAGTCAATACGCTGTATCGACCAAATTCCAAACCTTATAAATAGAAAACCTAAAAACAGATTTTGAGTGTGCTAAATCATATTTTAGATACCTAAACCATAAAATTAGATTTTCAAAGGAAAAGAAGAGTAGAAGAGGTCTTGCAACGTAATTAATTCCATAGGAAACAACTTGTAATCTCCTATACTCTTGTAATCGTTTAGTTTTTTGTATCATTCGTTAACTCAGTTAGTTTACCTTGGCTAAATTATTAATCTTGTATTGATTATGACGTTTGAAGGCTAATACCTTCGGGTATTAGCCATTTTTATAAAGATTTGAATATTTGGTTTTGTTTATCTTGATTGCTTAATTTATCGTTGACTGCTTGTTTATGTTTATAAATTTATACTTGTTTACGTGCTTTTGTATGCGACCTATCATTCAACCGGATCTAGTGATACGGACCAAGTAATCTAGATGTCGGGATGGCTCTCCATATAGTTGTTTATACATCTAGACCAATAGGATCACGAATAATAACCTATCTTTGTCTTTAGATTGCGAGCTTAGTTGGATCGACAAGTGACCCTTGGGATCAACGAGTACGTTCTCAATTAATTGGTAAAGACTTGGTTAGTGGACTACTAGTGTATGAATTGCCTTTAAGTAGTAAGTGGGTAAAGTCTCTATGAGCTAGGGTTTAACAAGATCACCATTGCTTTAATCCCTAAGATAGATTATAATCAGCAAATAAGGATGCTTTATGCGGATACGTTTAATTGTGACAGAATTCTTCGTATCTAGGTCTTAGGAAGAAGTACCGCCTAAGTCTTAAGAATGATATGCCGCCTCGAGATAAGTAATCATTGCACTAAATAAACAAACCAACGTTCTGATTGGATTAATAATGGTTAATACAGTTTTCTTATATTTGGCTAGACCGCTCTTTTATCTTCTGTTAATTTGCTTGCGTGTGTTTTAGTGTCTTAAGTTGATTTTAGTCACCACAAAACCCGTGCCAGTCTCTCAGGCTGAAAACCCCCTTATCCGTTAGATTTAGGATTAACATAGGTTTAGCATAGGTTTAACATAGAATAGAATTAACTTAGTTTAGATAACCAAAATATTAATAAATTGAAAGATTGTTTCTCGCTCTTAGTGATCGACACCCTACTTACCACGAAACTCCCATCTGACCGGGTACACTGCCCGTTAAAGTGTTGTTTTTGGTAAAGTCGGCAAAATATAAATTTAAAACTTGAAACATAAATTACAACGACACAACGACACATCAAGTTTTTGGCGCCGTTGTCGGGGAGTGAAAATTTAATTTTGATTTTTATTTGATATTTTGGTTTTTAACATTAGATCAGTCTAACCCTTAGGATTAATGTAGTTTAGAATAGTTTATAATCAGGTTTGTTTGCTTATTGTGTTTGTGTAATACGGCGTATTTAGTTTACTGAATACGACGTATAAGTTATTTGACGGTTTTCTTTCCTAGCAAGATTATTACAGGATGGACAACCCCAACATTACTATGGAAGAAAACATTAGGCTCGGAGAAGAAAAAGCTCGTCGGCATGGTAAAGTGTATAACTGTGAAACTGTTAAGTATGGTAAGATCTGGTATGATGAAGGCGTTCACGACCTCCGATTCGTTGAAACCGAATTCTTAGCTATAGACTTTAATGGCGAGTTATCGTTTAAAAAAAACTCTCGTGTAAACCCACGATATGGCTCTTCCACCTAGGGATCAGAGGCATCAGTATCTTAGATTTATGGGGTTGGATTATACAGACGCTAATATTACAGATTTTGAGGAGAGATTAGGTAGGATATATGGTAGAGAGATATACCGGGTTTAGGTTTTTGACTTTGGGGATTGACAGAGCTGATGGATAAGGGATTGAGTGGTAGGATGCTGAAGGAGTACATGGATGCTCAGAGACAGGGTGTATTCACTAGCTGAGCTTGGAGGAGGCTATTTGAGATTAGAGGCCCATCGGTACACGAGCTCATTTTGGACTTCTTTAGTACATTTAGGTTTGAAGAGGCAGTACTTGATCTGGATACGACCGGGGCTTTACAGTTTCAGTTAGGTGGAGTTAGGCGTCGTATGAGCTTGAGAGGGTTTATTTTGGGTATGGGCCTACATACTGCTGAGGAAATTAAGTCAGTTGGATTCGATGCATACTAGGCCGAGATTGTGAGGCAGATCCCCGACAAGGGGGATCTGGGTGCTTACTGTATATGGATTTTATCTGCTAGAGATTTCCTTGGCACAACCCCGTCCTACACTTCTATCAGGGATCCAATGCTTAGGCTTTACCATTGGCTGTTTGCGTGCAGTATTGCTGGGAGGAGTCAGGCACCTGAGAAGGTGACCATGACTGATTTTTTTTTCTGAGGGGGATGGATGTTGGTTCAGTCAACATCCCCTATCTTTTTGCTAGAATCAAGCCTGGCAGTAAGTTCAACAAATTAACTCGTTGATTGATTACATACTCAAGAACCATATCCATTACATAAATGAAAGCAAGAGAGAAAAAGTGCGAATCGAGTGAAGAAAGCAGAAGGACAAAGTCTAACTTAAAGACTAGCTGAAAGAAAAGTGCTTCCCGGGAGACAACCCAGATTGTTATTTAATTTTTATCGAGTCTGTCTTCCCAGACATCAAAACGGCGTATCCGCTCCATAACATACGGCGTATTGAATGTCTGGACGTTATCAGTCCTTTATTTTTATGCAATTTAAACATTATTGTCAGTTCTGTCTATACGGCGTATTCATGAATATGATACGGCGTATTTGGCAGACTGACCCGTATTTAGATACTTTTTACAGGTTTCTTAATACGGCGTATTCTAGTTTATGGATACGGTGTATTGATCTTCTGTATAGTTTGTTTATTTTATTTATAATTAACCGTAGGTACCGAAATATGATTTTTGCATGTTTTTCCTATATTTTACATAGGACCTCGCTGCAAAGAAATCAACAAAGTTGGTGAAATATCGATCATCTGGAATCCTATGTGTGTTGTAGTCACGCTGGTATTCAGACGCATTTACAACACACATTCTTTCTCATAAACTCAACTTGGAGAATTTACCGAGCAAAATATCAAGGGTGTTTCTCATTCTAATTATTTTAAGTTCCCGTTTTTAATGTTTTATCTATATAACGAGGACGTTGTATAATTCAAGTAGGGGGATGGGAATTTGAATGCATACTTATCCTATTTTTCACACTAAAATGCTTAAATTATGCTCAAATTTAAAAAAATTTCAAGCACACTTTTATGAAATTTAATTGTACATACCTGACCACGCAATAACCCTCTATTTAGATATTGTCGTCGAGTGATTTAACCTTAATCCGTTTCCAAGTGTTTACCCATTCTTCACAAAAATATGAGTGGCTTGGTGATGTGGTTTAGTCCTTTTAGAACTTGGCTTGGTATATTTATTCGAGACCACAATAACGAGTACTGTGGATTTAGATGGAGTAACTTGTTTAAATTGGTAAATTTTTAGGATTACAACCAAAAAGCCTATACATGTTGTTTTATTAACTACCTACATTGGTTAGTTAAATCTTGTATAAACCCTTTGTTTACTCTCATTATAAGAGTAAGATACGCCTAGAAAAACCTGTAGAGCCAATCCTTTAGGAATAACACCAAGTGTTTGTTTCGTTACACCTTTACACCTTAGCCTACCATGTTAGATTAAGTCCGTTTATCAGTTGCTAGTTGCTTAAAGTGTAAAGTATGTATTTCCCGAGTCTTGTGTTTATTTCTATCTTTGGTACGGTTGGGAAGAAATTTGCACAATGCAAATGGGAATGTATAAAGTAGTCAAAATTCATGTATTTTTACTACCATCACAATTATTGATGCATCCGAAAGAATAACAGAGAAATCTTGGAGAAAACTTATAGACAGTGATTATGATCGTTGAAGATGGTGATGAAATTTTACATCGAGATTCATAGTATGTATAAAAAAACGAAAAAAATTAGAAAAATCGCAACAAAAAGGGTGGAAAGTTTGGAGATAATCATTTCACAAAAGCTTAAACCGAATGAATTATATCAAGGATCAATTATTCGTTGATATGTCTTATAAGTCAACGATGTAATGTTTTGCATAAAGTGGTAGATATCGCCACTTGTCTTGTAAAAATATGTAAAGTATGGGATGATTGGGAGTGGTCACCCCCTACAATAGGGTTTCTGTTAGAATAAGCGTCCGGAGGCGTGGCTTTCATGAATATCTCAGTACAAAGCAATAAAGAACGACCTCTAAGGGTACACTTTAAAAATAAACACCGTTGCATAAGTTCAAAATATTAAAAGGGTTTTACATCGATCAAATCAATTGTCTCAAGAGTTAAAATGCGAAAGCTTAAATGAGTTTCAACAACGGTATTTAAAACATAGATAAATTCTTGAAAACCGGTCCAAGCAAAAGACTTCACATAATTCAAGCAAAGACATCCAAGCTAAGCACCTAAGAAAAACATGCTTAAAACATCAACATAAAGTTGGTGAATCCATATGTTTAGTTCAAATATTATCAGTATGGACCACAAGATTTTAAAACGTATGTGACAGTCATAGGAGATACAACTTCACATAAAGAGGCATTTACGTTGCACTAAACTTATGACACCGAGGCTAATAGTGGAAAGTAGCATGTGCACTGCCATATAATTTGCTTGCCCTTACAAGTGTCCGACCAAAGACCACCTAACTAGTTTTGACATGACATATATCCGTTTATTCTTGGCAAACTCGAACTTGTAAGTGCTTCTTACCCAGATAGGGATAATTAGTCCCGATAGATCTATTTATTCACTCGCGCTTACTTAACCAACCAGGTTAAAGGTAATTAACGGTTCATGATTGTTTGGGCAATAGTGGTCTAAACGCTACTTAGGCAACACGTAAACGGGGAAAATTCTCACGTATAGTACATGTGTCTAATTTTAAAAGCAAACAATGTTTCTCACCTCAAGTTATAAAAACATTTATTCAAAACGAGTAAAATGTGGGGCTACGAACTCACCTTCAGTTGGTGAAGTGATTGAGTAAGCGCCTAGAAATATGATCACCCAGAAACGAACGGCGGTACAGGAATGCAACCTAAGAGAATATAGGTTTCGTCTTAGAAATTGAATGATAGTGAAAATCTTCAGAGGATGCATCAAAGGTTATTAAATAATTACTTTGTATTTAAAACGTTAGTTGACTCGTATCGCTGTTGTCGGTATAATAGTAACATTAAATATATAAAACTATATATTTATATTTAAGTATTATACATATATATATATATATATCATATTGTTCGGCTCTTTACCCAAAAATCACGAATATAGATTTAAAACTCTTTTAAAAATGATGTTTTTATATCCTTAATTTATCAATTTCTCGGCAGGTCACCCATGCTAGTGCTTCCATCACACGAGCACGCTTAACTGTCGGTTCTTAAATTAAATACGTAGGTAGAAAACGTAAATAAGTATTTTAATTTATTTATATAAGTTAAGTATGTATATTATTTATCTTTTATAAATAATATGTTTTTCGGAAAAATTTTATAAATATATTTTCACAATTTTCTAAGTATATAATTTTTACAAAATTTCAGCATGACTCGTCCGTGGTTACACGTTTTTCAAAGTCGTAGACTTTAATCAAAACTCATTTTCAATTTAAATTTCACAAATTCGATCAATCAAAATCCTTTGTAACTAGTCCGATATGCAAAAAGGTATTAGAAAAGTTCTTGGTCCATCAATAAGCTATCATAAGCTCTTGATAAGCCAAAACAATATAAGCCGAACCCAAAACTTATTGAATAAGCTCATGGTTCGTGGCTTCTTGTGTGAGACGCGGCTTATAAGCTCATTAAGCCTTATTTGGGCTTATTTATTAAGCCAAATAAGCTAAATGTTTTGTCCTTTCAAAATAACCAAGAAATAAACCGAATAAAATATAAGTCAAGTCAAATAAGCTCGAACAACATTTCCTTGTGGTTTCTCTTATTGGGCCGATCCAAACATGAGCCAAATAAGCTCAAATAAGATCAAATAAGTTTTACCAAAAGCTTATTTAAATAAGCCGAACAAACCAAGCCATAAGTTATCATTTTCATTACACAAAAATAACCACGATCACAAAACTATGATTTCTTTATATTCACTTTATTTATTTTTGAATCAATATACAACCTTTTAAGGTTTACGTAGTTTTAAAAATGTAAACTTTGATAATCCATTTGTACAACTAGTATATATGCATAAAGATGATAAGTTTTATAAAGATTTGATGACTTACACGAAATGAAAGAATAGTAGATGATTAAAGACTAAAACAACCCAAACATTGTATAAAGACTACCCAAATCTTAACACGATCAATATAACTACAAGATCTTCAAAGGTTTTTGATTAAAAGATGAAAATGGAATGGATTTGTATTTGTGTGTATGTTTGGTCGTCCAACAAGAAGCAAGAGAGAAGAAATGTGTGAGATTTTTTATAAGAATGAATGTTTAAATGAATGGTTTGCTTATCTTGTAAGCAAAAAGGACTAGAGACACATTTGCAAGAATAAAGGAAAGATGTTGGTTGTGCTAGTCCTTGTGGTGTGGTGATTGGTGGACGCAAGAGGGAAGGGGGGTTTGGGACCAAAATTTGATTAGTTGATATTTGAATTTAGAATCCTAGGCTAGATATTTTTACAATAGTAGAGATTTTAAGGTTTACGTTTACGATACACGTAAAGTTCAAAAACGACATTTCTTACTAAAATAAATTCTGAAATTTTAAATATATGCTCAAAATGTAAAAACGCGACAATTGTCGAAATACTACGATAATTGGCAACCCGGTTCACTCCCGGTAACGCTTCTCAGATTATAACTTCCTAATTAAATGCATAAATTACACGTAACTTATAAATTTAAATTATTGGACGAAAATCGGTTAGAGTACTGGACGGAAAATTTACGGGTTGTGACATCCTTTCCCCGTTAAAAGAGCCTTGTCCTCAAGGCTTATGACGTTACATATGCCTCGGTGCAGAGTTAGAGAAAAGATGAGGATACTTCTTTTGTATTTGATCTTCATCTCCCAGGTGAACTCAGGACCTCTCCTAGAGTTCCAGCGTACCTTAACAATCAGGATACGGCTCTGCTTCAGTCGTTTGACCTCACGGTCCATGATCTCGACAGGTTCTTCAATGATATGGAGTTTGTCGTCGATTTGGATTTCATCCAGCGGCATAACAAGAGTTTCATTGGACATGCATTTCTTCAAATTCGAGACGTGAAACGTACTATGAACTCGGCTCAACTGTTCCAGGAGTTCAAGTTGGTAGGCAAGGGTTCCTACTTTAGCAACGATCTTGAAAGGTTCTATGTAACGAGGGTTCGGATTTCCTCGCTTGCCAAAACGTATCACCCCTTTCAACGACGACACTTTCAACATGACCTTATCGCCTACTTGAAACTCAAGAGGTTTCCGTCTTACGTCGGCATAGCTCTTTTGACGATCACGGACAGCTTGGATACGGCTCTTGATTTGAACAATCTTCTCAATTGTCTCATGGATGATCTCTGGGCCAATGAGCTGACTATCTCCAACTTCAACCCAACAGATAGGTGATCGACACTTACGCCCATACAATGCCTCAAACGGTGTAGCCTTAATGCTGGTAAGGTAATTGTTGTTGTACAAGAATTCTACCAATGGTAAATGTCTATCCCAACCCTTTCCAAAGTCGAGTACACAGGCACGCAACATGTCTTTTAATGTTTAAATGGTCCTCTCACTCTGACCATCAGTTTGCGGGTGGTAAGCTGTACTCATATCCAATCGAGTACCTAATGCTTTATGAAGAGACCACCAGAAATATGAAGTAAATTTCTGATCATGTTCGAAGATGATCGAAACTGGCACTCCATGCCTTGAGACTACTTCCTTTAAGTACTGTCTCGTCAACTTCTCTAATGTGTCGTCTTCTCTCATAGGAAAGAAATGAGCAGACTTAGTGAGACGATCAACGATTACCCAAATCGTGTCTTGACCGGTTACCGTCTTTGGCAACTTAGTAACAAAATCCATCGTTATGTTCTCTCATTTCCATTGCGGAATTTCTGGTTGAATCAACAAACCAGACGGCTTCTAATATTCCACCTTAACCTTGGCACAGGTTAAACACTTGCTGACGTAGGTGCCAATTTCTGCTTTTATGTTGGGCCACCAGTACAGCTTCTTCAGGTCTTGGTACATCTTATCCGATCCAGGATGGATGGAATACTTTGACTTATGGGATTTGTGCAAAATCAAGGCTCTCAAGTCACCATAACACGGAATCCAACTTTGGTTGTTCAAACATAATGTTCAGCCAGCACGAGGTTCAAGCTTATTAATCATACCATGCAGATCTTCGGTTATGAAATTCTCTTCTTTTCTGGCTTCTGATTGAGCACTCAAAATCTATTTAGGAAGATTCAAACCAATAGTCATAACAAGGCCCGAACTCGCAGTGGCTTAGTCCTTTCCTTTTGACTTAGCGCATCAGCTACCACGCTCGCCTTTCATGGGTAGTATCTGATCTCACAGTCATAATCACTCAACAATTCTAACCACCGTCGTTGTCTCATGTTCAACTCCTTCTGATCCAGAATATGTTGCAAACTCTTGTGATCAGTGAACACAACACACTTCGTACCATACAGATAGTGTCTCCACATCTTCAAGGCAAACACTACTGCACCAAGTTCTAGGTCACGTGTGGTATAGTTCTTCTCATAAACCTTGAGCTGGCGAGATGCGTAAGCTATGACCTTTTCCTTTTGCATCAAAATCGTGCCCAACCCTTTATGCGAAGCATCGCAGTATACCACAAAGTTCTCACTTCCCTCGAGTAAGGCTAAAATTGGCGCACTGTATAATTTTTGTTTCAACAGCTGAAACGCAGCTTCTGCCTTTTCTCCCCAATCAAACTTTATGATTTTCTGAGTCAGTTTCGTCATAGGCCTAGCGATCTTTGAGAAACCTTCTATAAATCGTCGGTAGTAACCGGCCAAACCTAAAAATTAATGAATCTCGATTGGTGTCTTGGGTGATGCCCAATCCTTGATTGACTCAATCCTAGCAGGATCAAAGTGAATGCCTTCACTATCAATCACGTGACCGAGAAACTATACATTTGAAAGCTAAAAATCGCACTTTAAAAACTTGGCGTACAACTCATCCTCCTTGAGTAACTTCAAAATCAACTTAAGGTGCCCTTCATGTTCTTTTCTGCTCTTGGAATGGATCAAAATATCAACGATGAGTACCATCACGATCTATCCAGGTACTGTTTTCACACTCTATTAATCAAATCCATGAATACTGCAGGTGCGTTAGTCCAGCCAAATGGCATTACTTAGAACTCATAGTGACCATAGCGAGTCCTAAATGCCGTCTTTGGGATGTCTTCCTCTCAAACTCTAAGTTGGTGATGTAACACCCCGTTATTTGACATATAGCAGGGGAAGCTAATTTGGGGTATTACTTCATGAATCAACAGTCATAATTATAGAAAACGAATCAAAAGAGACGTTTTGGAAAATTTAGTTATCATTCAATAATATATCAGAGTTTTACAAAAGAGAGGTCCCAAAATACATTGAAAACATAAAGTTTGAATGATAACAAGTTTGGACGTCCTCAACACAATGGTTGAGTGAAATTCATAGTGTTTGAAATGAAATGTTTGAATACAAGTAATCATAAGAGGTAATAATTGCATGCATTTACCATTAACATGGAAAAACTTATATTCCCTAAACTAGCTCATGCAACCAAAATTACCATGAAAATCAGCTCTGTGATATTAGTGAGAACAAATGTCCTCGTGGGAAAGGTAGACATCCAAAGTTTACCACCCATTGTTCCTCAAAATATAGTGGCGTTTTGGTTACCTCATGTACGGGTACACCAACAGGAGTCATCACCCCCAATAGATCTATCTACAATATTCGCGTTCACTCGCAAGTGACTAATGGTTCATGATTAAGAAATATTGGCAGTGAAGGCAAACTTAGGCAATAATATATCAGGATAGCATACAGTTGGAAAAATACTTGTATTCATGGTTTATAGCGTGTATCTCCCCACGGAGTTTAGAAAACAGTAAAAGGGGGACTATGGAACTCACCATATCCTGTAGTTGATTATTTGAAATTTAATTCAAATGTGAAGTAAACAGCCCTCGTCACGGCAAACTGGGGTAAAATGACAAGTCTTAGTTTATATTTCAAAACTTTATTCCATAAAGGTTTAACGAAAATGATTTTGTTTTATTTGTTCGTAGAAAACATCATACCACTGATTCGTGCTATCATAATCCAAGGTCATGAGTAAACGTTAGAGGATATAGGACACTTTAAAATCGTAAATCAGCAACTCCTCGTCCAAAACTCTACCCAAATAAGCCCTTCATATGAAACTCCTTAAACAATATACTTTTGTTTAAAAGATAAGATGTTCAACATTTATTTATGTTTTCATCAAAAGCTAGTGGATGATAAATTATGTTGAATATATAACATAATTATCTTATAGTGTTTCGATCGATGAATGATAACGGAAAATGTGTGGGGTTTCAATAAAATCGAGTCTTATAATATTTAAATATATTTTTATAATATACATAAAAAATAATTACATTTTAAGCTTGAGAATACGAAAATGACAATATATAAGACCGTGGTATATATTTAATTTTATACATTTACTCCTTTATATATAATTTATAACTTTTTAACCTTAAAATCAGAAATGGCAAAATAGGCCCTTGTGATATAAACTTTGGAATAATGACTTTTTGGCACAAAAGTTATTAAATTTTAATATTTACAATATATACCCCTAATCATGAAACCTTTTGCGAAACAAGTCCAAAAACCATAATATTGATATTTTTGATTTAGAAATGGATTTGAAGCTTATAGCTTATTACTATAAGCTAAAATAAGTAACTTTTACGAGCTTATGGTTTATCAAAAGAGCTTATTTAGCTTTAAAAATCCAAAATGGTTCGTTTTGGTTAAAAAGATTAACCCGAGGGTTTAAGCTTTTGTAAGATTTAGTTTTTAAATTTATAAAAATGATATGAAGCTATAGAAACAACGTGTTATGACAGCTTATGGCTTTTAGGTTTAGGTTTTACGAAAATACTTATTAGGTTTTAGTTGCGAATTAGGGTTTTGTTTGGTTTAGGAAAACCAAACAAATGGTTTTATGGTTCAAGGCTTATACAAGTGACTTAAATACAGCCTTATACATGATATATAATGATACAAGAGCTTATGGAACGAGGTAAGAAGCTTACAAGTACACAAAATGAATGAAATGGGTTGAATTGAGCAAATGAGACCCGAACCCTTTTAGGAGATGAATCAAGGACTTCTCTTCTTGTTTCTTGGCTTCTATGTGGCTTATACTTCCTTCTTCGTCTCTTATTACTTGGTTATAGAGTCATATTTTAAGGTATTTGAAGTTTATAGAGTTGAGTTTGAATGTGTGGGTTGTTTCGGCTTATAAGGAGGCTCGAAATGACTTGAGGCCAAGTTTTCCTTGAGTAGTGCCAAGTTTAACTTGAGTGGTGGGCCAAGGGTTTTACTTGTGACTAAGGAGAGCTAGGATGGTACTAAAAGAGGTGTAAGGGTGTGAGAAGGTTCGGTGTTACAAAGGGGTAACGAGGGGGTGTTTGTTTTGCTTGGTGAGCAAGGTGGTGAGGAGGTTGGTAGGGTGGTTGCTTAGTGGTGATACGGGAGGCTAGCAAGTAGGTTGGATCAGTGGTGGAGAAAGGGTGCTCTTGCTTTGGTCTTGGTTTTGTTCGAAACTAGTTTAATGGTATCGGGTCATTAGGGTTTTCCGAATTTAGGGTTTTGGATTTTGGACGACTAGTATATGATTAGAGAGGGAAATGTGATTAAATATGATGCATTGGATTGCTTGTACTTAGTGCTAAAGAGGTGGTATGAAATCTTTAAAAAATGGAGGGAAATAAGCTAGTTTGAATTTTATGCATAATCGAATTATACTTTGATCTTTAAAGAGTTGTACACAGATTTATAAGGGAAATCTAATTTAAATTTTGTGTATTGATCACTTGTACACATGCCTTGAAGGCTTGTACATTTATTTTGTATGTAAACATTACATATGGATAGGGTTTTGATATAAACGTTAACGTTTAAAGTCTGCTTTGATATAAAGTTATAGAAAGTACATTAAATAGATAACGTATGATAAAATGGTGACTAAAACATATTGCTTGACATATTATAACGTTTACTTGATATAAACATTGATGAAATTGGCATAGGTAGGTTGTGTGAGGTCGTTCACTTTTGTAATGTAAGTTACGTTACATTATGGATGGAATAAAGCAAAAATCTTTCCATGAAAATGGTTGTATTTAATTTAATAAGTAGATATTACATTGATAAAAATTGCATCTAATTTAATAGATGGATAATTACATTGATGAAAATTGTGGGTTGTTATAGTCTCCCAACCTTAAAAGAAATCTCGTCCTGAGATTTAGTTGGATGTTGGAGTGATGTTTGAAAATAGATATGGATACTTAGCACGAGTTTGATCTTTGCGTTCCCACGTAAATTTTGGTCCTCTTTTAGAGGTCCATCTTACTTTGACTATAGGAATACGACTTTGTTTCAGTTGCTTGACTTCACGATCCATAATTTCTATTGGTTCTTCCACAAAGTTAAGTTTGTCATCGAGCCGAAGCCCTTTCATTGGAATGATGAGGGATTCATTGGATAAGCATTTCTTTAAATTAGAAACGTGGAAAGTACTGTGGACATTACTGAGTTCTTCAGGAAGCTCAAGTTTGTATGCCACTGGGCCGACCCTATCAAGGATCTTAAATGGTCTAATGTACCGGGGGCTAAGCTTATCCCTGGCTTCTCCCGAATCGGATACACCTTTTGAGGTGCCACTTTCAACATAACCCATCTCTAACTTGGAAATTAAAATGCTTTTCGCCTTACGTTGGCATAACTCCTTTGCCGATCTCTTGCAGCTTGCAAGCGTTGTCGGATTTGTACTATCTTTTTGTTGGTTTCATGGATTATCTCTGGTCCTGTGAGTTGAACATCTCCAACTTTGGCCCAGCAGATAGGTGATCGGCATTTTTAACCATAAAGTGCCTCAAATGGTGCTGCCTTAATACTAGCATGGTAACTGTTATTGTAAGAAAATTCTACCAGTGGTAAGTGTCTTTCCCATCATTTTCCAAAATCTATGACATAGGCTCGAGAGCAATCTTCGAGTGTTTGGATGGTTTCTTTCACTTTGTCCTATCAGTCTCGTGATGATATGCCGTACTCTTGTCTAGTTGAGTCACCCAAAGCACTTTGCATTACTGCCAAATCTGGTATGTGAACTGACTATCACGATCTGATATGATGATATCGCACTCCATGCCGTGAGATTATGGTCAATTATATACAACCTTGTAAGATTTTTCCATACTATCAGTTGCTTGACGGGAATGAAATGTGCTGATTTGGTAAGGCGATCTATAATGACCCAAATTGTGTCATGTCCGTTTGATGTTTTGGGTAGTCTTGTAACGAGTCCATCGTTATTCTTTCCTATTTCCATGTAGGAATCTTTGGTTGTATCAGTAAGCCAGATAGCTTCTGACATTTTTCTTTAACTTCTAAGCCAGTCAAACACGTTGGGGGGGGGGGGTTTTTTTTTTTGGTGGGGGGGCCCCCCCCGACATATTCAGCGATGATTGCCTTCATATTAGGCCACCAATAGAGTTTCGTTAGATCCTGATACATCTTGTTAGAATCCTGGGTGGATGAATATTGTGATTTAATGGGATTCATAGCATGATCTAGTCCCTCAAACCACCAAAGTTGTAACCAACTTTGATTCTTGATACAACAAGTTCCATCAGACTACTTCAAATGCTTTGTCTATTTATCTTGTTATGTCTCAGCTTAGATGTTCTCTTCTTTGATACGCCTCGGTTTGGGCTTTTGAGTATTTGTATGGTAATTTTCGTGAAGGTCATGACTAAATGCCCGGACTCGAGTGTTTGATTCGTCGTTTTTTCCCGCTTAAAGGCATGTGCTACAACATTTGCCTTTCCTGGATGGTAACGAATCTCACAATCATAATTTGCGAGCAATTCTAGCCAATGACGTTGTCTCATGTTCAACTCTTTCTGATGAAGAATATGCTAGAGACTTTTATGATCTGTGAGCACAGTACACTTTGTGTCGTACAAAGTGTCTCAAATTTTAAAGAGCGAACGCTACTGCCCTAATTCGAGGTCGGTGTTGGTATATTTCCTCTTCAAAGGCGTATTGTCGGGATGCATAGCTATAACTTTTTTAACTTTTATCTTTTTGCATTAACACGCTCCTCAAAACCTTGGAGTGATGCATCATAATAAACGACAAAATCATCGTCTCCTTCTTGTAATGCTAAGATTGGAGCTTCATAAAGCTTCTATTTTTAAAACAGTTAGAAGGCTGACTCTTGTTCTTCTCCCCAGATATACTTCTTGTTTTTCTGGTTTAATTCAGTCAAAGACTTTGCAATCTTTGAGAAACCATTGATAAATCTCTGATAATAGCCACGAGTCCTAAGAATTACTTATTTCTGTAGTATTGTAGGTAGTGTGCCCAATTCTTAACTGCTTCAATTTTGGCGGGGTCAACTTAAATTCCTTGACTATCAATTATGTGCCCGAGAAATTACACGATACTGATCTAGAAATCACATTTGGAAAACTTAGCATACAATTTCTCCTTTCTGATTAATTCCAAGATTATTCTTAGGTGATCTGCGTGTTCTTCTTTGTTACGGGAATAGATAAGAATATCCTCAATGAACACTATCACAAATTTATCCAAGTATGGTTTACACACATGGTTTATGAGATCCATGAACACAGCAGGCGCGTTAGTTAAACCAAATGGCATTACTTAGAATTCGTAGTGTTCGTACCTCGTTCTGAAGGCAGTCTTGGTAATATCTTCGTCCCTGACTCTTAGTTGGTGATAGCCTGATCTCAAGTCAATTTTTGAGTATGTACTCGAACCTTGAAGTTGGTCGAATAAATCATCGATCCTAGGTAATGGGTAACGATTCTTTATGGTGAGTTTTTTCAACTCCCGTTAAGCGATACACATTCTGAAAGATCCGTCTTTCTTTTTAACAAATAAGAAAGGAGCTCCCTAGGTCGAAGTACTCGGTCGGATAAAACCTCGGTCTGCTAACTCTTGTAGTTGGTTTGATAGTTCCTGCATTTCTGAAGGAGCTAATCTGTAAGTTGTTCGGGCAACTGGTGCCGCTCCACAATAAATCGATTTCGAATTCTACTTGGTGAAGTGGAGGAAGGCCGGGTAGATCTTCAGGAAAAACTTCTAAAAATTCTCTGAATACCGGTATATCATCCAGTCCTTTTTCGTCTGACTTCTTTTCCATTACTTGGGCTACGAAAACTTGATATCCCCTGGATATATATCTTTTGGTTTTAATACAGGATACGAGGTTTAGTCGGGTTTTACTTCGATCACCTCGGATGATCAAAGTTTCACCGTCGATGGGGATGTAGACGACTTTCTCATCACAGATAATTCTAGCATGATACTTGGATAACCAATCCATACCAATGACGACGTTGAAACTACCGAGTTTAATTGGCATACGATCAATTTCAAAAGCTTATTTTAACAAGATCAGGGTGCAACCCTGGATAACGGTATTAATGCCTACTAGGTTTCCATCGGCCATTTCAATGTCATATGTGGTATATAGTGTAATTGGTGGGATATTAAGCATAAAAGCAAGAGATATGGATACAAAACTTTTATCGGCTCCTGAATCAAATAATACTCTTGATAGATGTTGGTTTAGAAGGAACGTACCCATGACTACGTTCGGATCTTAGTTAGCGTTCTTGTCCCTTAGCAAGTATGCTCTTCCCTGGGCACTGTTGTTTGCTTTTAGGCAATGACTTTTGAAATGCCCTTTCTCTCCACATGCATGATAAGTTACTGACACTGGCTGCAGGTTGCTTCCAGTGGCTGGCCCTTTGTTTCTGCAGTTCCAGGTCAGATGACCCACCTTTTTGCAATTCTGACACTTGATAGTGCAAGGTCCTGTGTGATGTAGGGTACATCTTTTACACAGAGGAAGGTTTCCAGTATACCCTTTGTTTTCAGTTAGGGTAGCAGAATAAGCCCTAATAATTTCTTGCCTTATATTTTGTTGTTGTTGGTGATCATTGTTGCGGTTGCTATTGTTGTTATGGTTATTTTGGTAGTTGTTGTTGGTGAAGGTTCTTCTATCATCAAACTTTCGTTTGTGATATATGGTTCCAGTGCATAGAATTGTGCCTTGTTACTGGATCCATTAGACCTGATGGTTATGGGAAATGGCTTCCTCCAAAGTTTGGAGGAGCTTTAACGCGGAAAACATTTCCTTCAATGCTTTCTGGGTAATCCACCGATGAAGACTTTCAGAAGTTTCCGTCGAATTTGGCATCATATTGGGCATAATATTAGCAAATTCCTAATAAATCTTTTCATAATGTAAGTCTTGAGATCATTTCCTTTTACATTTAGATTGTAAAATACATCTTCCATTTTCTTAATCTCAGTTCGGGTACAATACTTCTTAATTAAGATATTTTTAAATTCGGACCAGGTGATCTTGTAAGCTTCCTCTATTCCAATAGGCTGGGCGAATGAATTCCTCCAGGACAAAGCTTCCTCGGTTAAAGTACCAATAGCAAATTTCACTTTGCAATCTTCGGTACAGTTGCTACGGGAAAATACCGATTCAGTTCGTTCAAACCAGCAGATGAGGCCAACAACGCCTTCTGTACCTTTGAAATTGAAAGGTTGGCAGCTTATAAACTCTTTGTAGCTACATTTCCTTGCTACAAGAGTTTCTCTTTGTCCAGTGTTCCTATTGGTATTGTCATCATTTGCCATGGTTACAGCTTGTGCTTCCAGAGCTGCGGCAACACTATCAGCAACTAGTTTCCTGATGGCGTCCTAAGTCATGGCTGGTGCTGCAGATGTTGGTGTCCTCTTAGGAGCCATTTTATCAACATTTACAAGACAACATAAAATAAGAATATATATAATGATATAGTCATATCACAAGTCTTTGTATAATAATCAAACTTTTCATACATTATGATATTGAAATCATTTGACATAACCATACAATGATATATTCTTATTTGGTACAAGTTCTAACAAAGAAATATACATCCTTTGATATTACTTTGCAGGATATAATGGAAAATTTTGGGATGGACACTCTAACAAGCATCTAACTCATTAGGTTTCTCAGGGACTGGTTCACTTTCCAGTAGTTCAGTATATCCATAACGATTATCTGACTTTTGCAAAGATAAGATTTATCTAAAAAGTCTTAGATTCAAAATTCCTTAGCCAATGTCCTTTATATTAATCCTATCCAATGATATCTGGGTATAAAGGTTTGAGAAAACTAGATAGTAATCCCGGATAAAGATATGAGTACTCGTAATACAGAACTTAGGATAGACAACCATGACATACATACATCGGTATCATAAAAAAGAAAGGTATAATGGAAATCACCACTGTATTAAATCATAAACAACTTGTCTACATATTTTACATAGTCAAAATTTGACAAGTGTCATTATTTATGCCACACATCCATGGTTTGGATTCTAACATAAGCTGTAAATGATAAGGATCTAGGTCTTGTAGTCTGGTGGTTCTACCCTTAGTGTTTTCTTGAGTTTTATGGATCTTGTCAGAAGACTCATCATATCTAATCGGTGGCGAATCTAGAATCCATGATGAGTATCTCAGAGTAGAAGTCCAGACGCGAGTAAGATCTAACCTCGTCATCATGCCCCATTGGCTTTCTTTGAAAATCCAACAATCTGGGCACGGGCTTCATGAAGTTCGGTCTTTAGTTTGTCAAAATCCTGCTGTATGATTACTCGACTATTACCAAGATCTTCTATCTTATCTTCCATGTGCTCAATGCGCTCAAGTGGGAGCTCATCTAAATGATTCAAAATGTCTCGATATGTTCCTCATGATGCCCAAACTCGTTCTTTATTGAGAAAAACTCTCCAATCTTAAATACTTTGAGTATGTGCAGAAGTAAGAGGGTGGGGGGGGGGGGGGGGGGGGGGGGGGGGGGGGGGGGGGGGGGGGGGGGGGGGGGGGGGGGGGGGGGGGGGGTGGGGGGGGGTGGGGGGGGGGGGGGGGGGGGGGGGGGGGGGGGGGCGGGGGAGGGGATCGTGGGGGGGGGGGGTCGGGAACGGGCTCGTTTCTGAGATGGTAAAATCTCCTCAGGAAGAAAGAAATCTCAGGGATCAAACATTGGTGATTCTGGCAAAATAGTTGGGGGAGCAATAGGAGCTTATGGTAGTGGAATAGGTGATTCATTATTAGTAGCATCATATGCTTGCATAACTTTCATATACGGATCATCGTGGAAAGGTGAGATGGCTAGTGAGGCCAAAAGATACTTAGGATAAATTCAACTGAAGGATACAGGAAGGTGTTTCCCTCCCGATGAGCTATTGGGAAATAGTCCGATGAAGCTGAGTATAGTCAGGAGTATGTGTAAAGAAAAAATCCTCAAATAATCAGAATCAGATGGACAATACTCGGGTGGTGGTGGATGTAGACAAACTGTGTACAACCGATATGGAAATAACATAAGTTTATTTATATAATATTATAATATTATGGATCATTGTACATACTATTTCCGGAAATGCAGTGGCACGGAGGACTTTCTTGGATGGAAAAAGTAGTTATAGTTTAGGTTTAAACCTTGTTCTCTATAACCGCGGCTCTTGATACCAATCTGTAACACCCCGTTATTTGACATATAGCAGCGGAAGCTAATTTGGGGTATTACTTCATGAATCAACAGTCATAATCATAGAAAACGACTCAAAAGAGACGTTTTGGAAAATTTAGTTATCATTCAATAATATATCAGAGTTTTACAAAAGAGGTCCCAAAATACATTGAAAACATAAAGTTTGAATGATAACAAGTTTGGACGTCCTCAAGTCCAATGCCACTCCGTGCCATAGTTTGCTCAATTACCTGAGATAAACATGCTAAAAGAGTCAACACAACGGTTGAGTGAAATTCACAGTGTTTGTAATGAAATGTTTGAATACAAGTCATCATAAGAGGTAATAATTGCATGCATTTACAATTATCATGGAAAAACAGTATTATTGCCCTAAGCTCATGCAACCAAACATTAACATGGAAATCACCTCAGTGACATTAGTGAGGAACAAATGTCCTCGTGGAAAGGTAACTTGCCAAAGTTACCCATTGTTTTCAAATATAGTGCGTTTGGTTACCCCATGTACGGGTACACCAACGGGAGTCGTCACCCCCAATAGATCTATCCACAATATTCGCGTTCACTCGCAAGTGACTAATGGTTCATGATTAAGAATATTGGCAGTGAAGGCAAACTTAGGCAATAATATATCAGGATAGCATACAGTTGGAAAAATACTTGTATTCATGGTTTATAGCATGTATCTCCCCACGGAGTTTAGAAAACATGTAAAGGTGGGACTATGAACTCACCTTATCAAGGTAGTTGATTGATTTGAAATTTAATTCAAATGGGAGTAAACAGCCTCGTCACGCAACCTGGGGTAATATGTCAAGTCTTAGTTTGATATTTCAAAACTTTATTTCATAAAGTTTAACGAAAATGATTTTGGTTTATTAGTTCGTGAAAACATCGTATCACTGTTCGGGCTATCATAATCCAGAGGTCATGTAGTAAACGTTTGAGGAGCTAGGACACTTTAAATCGTAAATCCAGCAACTCATCAAAACGTCTACCCAAATGAAGCCCCTCACATGAAACTCCCTAGTAACGTGATACGTTATAGTTTAAATGATAAGATTTTATCATTTTTAGGTTTCTTCAAAAGCTAGTGGATGATAAATTATGTTAAACATATAACATAATTATCTTATAGTGTTTCGATCGATGAATGATAACGACAAATGTGTTGGGTTTTAATAAAATCGAGTCTTATCATATTTAAATATATTTTTATAATTAATATAAAAATATTACATTTTATACCTTTAAGAATACAAAAATGACAATATATACCCTTGGTATATATATTAATTTATACTTTTAATCCTTTATATATAAGCTTATAACTTTTTAACCTTTAACTTTTAGAAATGGCAAAACAGGCCCTTGTGGTTTAAACTTTGGAATAATGATATTTTTTGCACAAAAGTTATTAAATTTCAATATTTACAATATATACCCCTAAGCATGAAACCTTTTGCGAAACAAGTCCAAAAACCATAATATTAATATTTTTGATTTAGAAATGGATTTGCAGCTTATAACTTATTATTAGAAGCTAAAATAAGTAACTTTTATGAGCTTATAGCTTATCAAAAGAGCTTATTAGCTTAAAAATCCAAAACGGGTTCGTTTGGGTTGAAAAGATTAACTCGATGGGTTTAAGGCTTCAAGATTAGTTTTAAAGTTTATAAAAATTATTATGAAGCTTATAGAAATAGCTTATTATGACATCTTATGGCTTTTAGGGTTTAGGTTTTACAAAAATAGCTTATAAGGGTTTTAGGGTACGAATTAGGGTTTTGTTTGGTTTAGGAAAACCAAACAAATGGTTTTATGGTTCAAGGCTTATACAAGTGACTTAAATACAGCTTATACATGATCTATAATGATACAAGAGCTTATGGAATGAGGTAAGAATCTTACAAGTACACGAAATGGATGAAATGGGTCAAATTGAGCAAATGAGACCCGAACCCTTTTAGGAGATGAATCAAGGACTTCTCTTCTTGTTTCTTGCCTTCTATGTGGCTTATACTTCCTTCTTAGTCTTCTAGTACTTGGTTAGAGTATGATTTTGAGGTAGTTTGAAGTTTAAAGGTGAGTTTGAATGTGTGTGTGTGTGTTTCGGCTTATATAAGGCTTGAAATGACTTGGAGGCCAAGTTTTCTTGGAATAGGCCAAGAGCGTTGTACTTGGATTGGTGGCCAGGGTCTCTACTATACTAGGTAACTAAGGACAGCTAGGAGGGTAGCTTAAAGAGGTGTAAAGGTGTGAGAGGGGTTCAGTTAACAAAGGGTAACGAGGGGGTGTTTGTTTGCTTGGTGAGCAAGGGTGGTGATGGAGGTGGTTGCTTGGTGGTGATAAGGAGGCTAGCAAGTAGGTGGATCATGGTAGAGGGAGGGTGCTTGCTTGGTCTTGGTTTGGTTCAAAACTAGTTAAGTGGTATCGGGGTCATTAGGGTTTTCGAATTAGGGTTTTGGATTTTGGACTAGCTAGGCTTAGGACTAGAGAGGGAAATGTGATTAAATATGATGCATTAGATTGCTTGTACTTAGTGCTAAAGAGGTGGTACGAAATCTTTAAGAAAATGGAGGGAAATTAGTTAGTTTGATTTTTATGCATAGTCGAATTGTACTTTGAGCTTTAAAGAGTTGTACACTGATTTAGGAGGGAAATATAATTTAAATTTTACGTATTAATCACTTGTACACATGCCTTGAAGGCTTGTACATTTATTTTGTATGTAAACATTACATATAGATAGGGTTTTGATATAAACGTTAACGTTTAAAGTCTGCTTTGATATAACGTTATAGAAAGTATGTTAAATAGATAACGTATGATAAAATGGTGATTAAAACATATTGATTGACATATTATAACGTTTACTTGATATAAACGTTGATGAAATTGGCATAGGTAGGTTGCGTGAGCTCATTTACTTTTGTAATGTAAGTTACGTTACATTATGGATGGAATAAAGCAAAAAAAATTCCATGAAAATGGTTATACTTAATTTAATAAGTAGATATTACATTGATGAAAATTGCATCTAATTTAATAGATGGATAATTACATTGATGAAAATTGTGGGTTGTTATAGTCTCCCAACCTTAGAAGAAATCTCGTACCGAGATTTAATTGGATGTTGGAGTGATGTTTGAAAACAGATGTGGATAATTGGCACGAATTTGATCTTCGCTTTCCCACGTAAATTCTGGTACTCTTTTAGAGTTCCATCTTACTTTGACTATAGGAATACGACTTTGTTTCAGTTGCTTGACTTCACGATCCATAATTTCTATTGGTTCTTCCACAAAGTTGAGTTTGTCATCGAGCCGAAGCTCTTTCATTGGAATGATAAGGGATTCATTAGATAAGCATTTCTTTAAAATAGAAACGTGGAAAGTACTGTGGACATTATTGAGTTCTTCAGGAAGCTCAAGTTTGTATACCACTGGGCCGACCCTATCAAGGATCTTAAATGGTCCAATGTATCGGGAGTTAAGCTTTCCTCACTTTTCGAATCGGATGACACCTTTTCGAGGTGACACTTTCAACATAACACGATCTCTAACTTGGAATTCCAAAGGCTTTTACCTTACGTTGGCATAACTCCTTTGTTGATCTCTTGCAGCTTGCAAGCGTTGTCAGATTTGTACTATCTTTTTGGTGGTTTAATGGATTATCTCTGGTCCCGTGAGTTGAACATCTCCAACTTCGGCCCAGCAAACAGGTGATCGGTACTTTCGACCATAAAGTGCCTCGAATGGTGCTGCCTTAATACTGGCATGGTAACTGTTATTGTAAGAAAATTCTACCAGTGGTAAGTGTCTTTCCCATCCTTTTCCAAAATCTATGACACAGGCTCGAAGCATGTCTTCGAGTGTTTGGATGGTTTTTTCACTTTGTCCATCAGTCTCGGGATGATATGCCGTACTCATGTCTAGTTGAGTACCCAAAGCACTCTACATTGAATGCCAAAATCTGGATGTGAAATGACTATCACAATTCGATATGATAGATATCGGCACTCCATGCCATGAGATTATTTCCTTTATATACAACCTTGTAAGAGTTTCCAAACTATCGGTTGCTTTGATGGGAATGAAATGTGCTGATTTGGTAAGGCGATCTACAATGACCCAAATTGTGTCATGTCCGTTTGATGTTTTGGGTAGTTTTGTAACGAAATCCATCATTATTCTTTCCTATTTCCATGTAGGAATTTCTGGTTGTATCAGTAAGCCAGATGGCTTCTGACGTTCTACTTTAACTCTAGAGCATGTCAAACACTTGCCGACATATTCAGCGATGATTGCCTTCATGTTAGGCCACCAATAGAGTTTCTTTAGATCCTGATACATCTTGTCAGAACCTGGGTGGATGGAATACTTGGATTTATGAGATTCATGCATGTTCAAGTCCATCAAATTACCAAAGAGTGGTAACTAACTTCGATTCTTGATACAACGAGTTCCATCAGGACGTACTTTTAAATGCTTTATCCATTCCTCGTAGGTTCTCAGCTTTGATGTTCTCTTCCTTGATCGCCTCGGTTTGGGCTTCGAGGATTTATGATGGTAATTTTGGGTGAAGGGTCATGACTAATGCCCTGACTCGGAGTGGTTTGATTCGTTCTTTCTGGCTTAAGGCATCTGCTACAACATTTGCCTTTCTAGGATGGTAACGAATCTCACAATCGTAATCTGCGAGCAATTCTAGCCAATGACGTTGTCTCATGTTCAACTCTTTCTGATGAAGAATATGCTGGAGACTTTTATGATCTGTGAACACAGTACACTTTATGCCGTGCAGATAGTGTCTCCAAATTTTAAGAGCGAACACTACTGCTCCTAATTCGAGGTCGTGTGTGGTATAGTTCTCTTCATGAGGCTTGAGTTGTCGGGATGCATATGCAATAACTTTTTCTTTTTGCATTAACACTGCTCCTAAACCTTGGAGTGATGCATCACAGTAAACGACAAAATCGTCGTTTCCTTCGGGTAATGCTAAGATTGGAGCTTCACAAAGTTTCTGTTTTAATAGTTGGGAGGCTGACTCTTGGTCTTCTCCCTAGATGTACTTCTTGTTTTTCTGGGTTAATTTAGTTAAAGACTTTGCAATCTTTGAAAAATCTTTGATGAATCTCCGATAGTAGCCGGCGAGTCTTAAGAATTGGCGTATTTCTGTAGGTGTGGTAGGAGGTACCCAATTCTTAACTGCTTCAATTTTGGCGGGGTCAACGTGAATTCCTTGACTATCAATTATGTGCTCGAGAAATTACACGATACTGATCCAGAAATCACACTTTAGAAAACTTAGCATACAATTTCTCCTTTTTGAGTAATTCCAAGATTATTCTCAGGTGATCTGCATGTTCTTCTTTGTTACGGGAATAGATAAGAATATCATCAATGAACACTATCACAAATTTATCCTAGTATGGTTTACACACACGGTTCATGAGATCCATGAACACAGCAGGCATGTTAGTTAAACCAAATGGTATTACTTGGAATTTGTAGTGTTCATACCTCGTTCTGAAGGCAGTCTTGGGAATATCTTTGTCCCTGACTCTCAGTTGGTGATAGCCTGATCTCAAGTCAATTTTTGAGTAAGTACTCGAACTTTAAAGTTGGTCGAATAAATCATCGATCCTGGGTAATGGGTAACGATTCTTTACGGTGCGTTTATTCAACTCTCGGTAATCGATACACATTCTGAAAGATCCGTCTTTCTTTTTAACAAATAAGACAGGATCTCCCCAGGGCGAAGTACTCGGTCGGATAAAACCTCGGTCTGCTAACTCTTGTAGTTGGTTTGATAGTTCCTGCATTTCTGAAGGAGCTAATCTGTAAGGTGCTCGGGCCACTGGTGCCGCTCCAGGCATTAAATCAATTTGGAATTCTACTTGGCGAGCTAGAGGAAGGCCGGGTAGATCTTCAGGAAAAACTTCCAGAAATTCTCTGACTACCGGTATATCTTCCTGTCATTTTTCATCTGACTTCTTTTCCGTTACTTGGGCTACGAAAACTTGATATCCCCTGGATATATACCTTTCGGTTTTAATACAGGATATGGGGTTTAGTCGGGTTTTACTTCGATCACCTCGGATGATCAAAGTTTCACCGTCGATTGGGATGTGGACGACTTTCTCATCATAGATAATTCTAGCATGATACTTGGATAACTAATCCATACCAATAACGACGTCCAAACTACCGAGTTTAATTGGCATGAGATCAATTTTGAAAGGTTGGTTTAACAAAATCAGGGTGCAACCCTGGATAACGGTATTAGTGCCTACTAGGTTTCCATTGGCCATTTCAATGTCGTAGGTAGTATCTAGTGTAAGTGGTGGGATATTAAGCATAGAAGCAAGAGATATGGATACAAAACTTTTATCGGCTCGTTAATCAAATAATACTCTAGCTAGATGTTGGTTTAGATGGAACGTACCCGTAACTACATTCGGGTCTTGGTGAGCGTTCATCTCCCTCAGTAAGTATGCTCTTCCATGGGCATTGTTGTTTGCTTTTGGACACTGATTTTTGTAATGCCCTTTCTCTCTACAGGCATGACAAGTTACTGATACAGGTTGCAGGTTACTTCCAGTGGCTGGCCCTTTATTTTTGCAGTTCCTGGTCAGATGACCCACCTTGTTGCAAGTTTCACACTTAACATTGCAAGGTCCTGTGTGATGCAGGGTGCATTTCTTACACAGGGGAAGGCTTCCAGTATACCTACTGTTTTCAATTGGGGTGACAGCATAAGCCCTGATGGTTTCTTGCCTTCTATTCTACTGTTGTTGGTGATCATTGTTGCGGTTGCTATTGTTGTTACGGTTATTTTGGTAGTTGTTGTTAGTGAAGGTTCTTCTATCATAAAACTTTTGTTTGTGATCATTGGTTCCTTGCACAAAATTGTGCCTTGTTACCTGATCCATTAACCTCTGGGTTATGGTAATGGCTTCCTCCAAAGTTTGAGGCTTTGAAGCGGTAATATAACAACCCACAATTTTCCTCTATGTAATTATCCATCTATTAAATTAGATGCAATTTTCATCAATGTAATATCTACTTATTAAATTAAGTACAACCATTTTCATGGAAAGATTTTTGCTTTATTCCATCTTTATGCAACGTAACTTGCATAACAAAAGTAAACGTGCTCACGCAACCTACCAATGCCAATTCCATCAATGTTTATAGCAAGTAAACGTTATAATATGTCAAGCAATATGTTTTAATCACCATACATTATCTATTTAACATACTTTCCATAACGTTATATCAAAACGGACTTTAAACGTTAACGTTTATAACAAAACCTTAACTATATGTAATGTTTACATACAAACCAAAAGTACAATCTAATAAGGCATGTGTACAAGGTTACAATGCATAATATTTGAATTATATTTCCCTCCAAAACCCTAGTACAACTCTCTAAAACTCTAAGTACAACCCGGCAATGCACAACATTCAAAATATGCTTTTTCCCTCCATTTTTTTCTAAGGGATTTCGTACAACCTTTCTAGTACATGTTACAAGTCTCCTAAGCATCACATTTAAATATTCTTTCCCTCCATTTCAGGCCCTACTCGTCCTAAAAACTAAAACCCTAACCCGAAAACCCTAAACAACCCGTACACCTTAAACTAGTTTTAAACTAAAACATAACCTAGCAACCACCCTTCTCAATGATGTACCACCTTGCCTACTATCTTGCTAAGCAACACCATGATTCACCACCTTGCCTACTACCTTGCTAAGCACCACCATGATTCACCACCTTGCTAGCCTCCTTTCACCTACTTGTCACCACCAAGCAACCACCCACATACCATAGTCACCACCTAGCTAGCACCCTACCACCTCCATCACCACCTTGGACTCTAAGCAAAACCCTTGGCCACCACTCCAAGTAAACTTGGTCCCTACTACATGTAAACTTGGCCACTACTCCTAAATTTACCCTATATATACACGAAAACATACATACACTTTCAATTCACCATCAAAACTTCATACTACTTTAAAATGATGTTCTAGCCATTCCATAGAAGAAAAGAAAGAAGTTTTAGGCTAAGTAGAAGCCAAGATTTAAGAAGAAAGGAGTCTTTGATTCATAACTTAAAGTGTTCGACCCATTTCATCAATTTTGACCCATTCAAGCTTTTGTAAGTCTTCACCTCGTTCAATAAGCTCTTGTATTGTTTTAGATTATATATCAGCTCCTATACATCCTTATGATCTTATGAAATCAGCCCTTAAATCCTAAAGCTTACTCATTTGGTTTTCCTAAACCAAACGCACCCTAAAACCCTAAAACCCTAAAACCCTAATTTTTGAAACCCTATAAGCTATAAGTCTTAACAGATCTTTTAAGCTATTTCTATAAGCTTCTTAATCATTTTATAAGCATTAAATCAAATCCTAAAAGCCTAAACCCAATGGGTTGATTTTTCTAAACCAAACGTGCCCATTTTTGGATTTTTAAGCTCATAAGCTTCAAGCTCGTAAAACTTATTTATTTTAACTTATTTTGATAAGCTATATGCTCTAAAATTATTTCAAGATTAAAATCACACTATTATGGATTTTGGACTAAAAACGCAAAACATTTCATGCATAGGGGTATATATTGTAACTTTTGAAATTATTAAACTTTCAGGCCAAAAATGTAATTATCCTAAAGTTAAACTTCAGGGGTTTGTTTTGTCATACTCTAAAGCTAAAGGTTTAAATGTTTAAAGATATAAAGTAAAAGGTTAAAAGTGTAAATTAATATATACCAAGAGTATATATTGTCATTTTCATATTCTCAAGGGTATCAAAATGTAATATTTTTATATTAATTATAAAAATTTATTTAAATATTTTAAGACTCGATTTTATTAAAGCCCGACACATTTGTCGTTATCATTCGTCGATCGAAACATTATAAATCAATTATGTTATATATTTAACATAATTTATCATCTTTTAGCTTTTGAAGAAACTTAAAAAAATAAAATCTTATCTTTTAAACTATAACGTATCACGTTAATAGGGAGTTTCATGTGAGGGGCTTCATTTGGGTAGACGTTTTGACGTGTTGCTAGATTTACGATTTAAAGTGTTCTAGCTCCTCAAACATTTACTACATGACCTCTGGATTATGATAGCCCGAACAGTGATACGATGTTTTTATGAACTATCAAACCAAAATCATTTACGTTAAAATTTATGAAATAAAGTTTTGAAATATCAAACTAAGACTTGACATATTACCTCAGGTTGCGTGACGAGGCTGTTTACTTCCATTTGAATTAAATTTCAAATCAATCAACTACCTTGATAAGGTGAGTTCATAGTCCCACCTTTACATGTTTTCTGAATCCCGTGGGGAGATACATGCTATAAACCATAAATACAAGTGTTTTCCAACTGTATGCTATCCTGATATGTTATTGCCTGAGTTTGCCTTCACTGCCAATATTTCTTAATCATGAACCATTAGTCACTTGCGAGTGAACGCGAATATTGTAGATAGATCTATTGGGGGTGATGACTCCTGTTGGTGTACCCGTACATGAGGTAACCAAACGCACTATATTTGAGAACAATGGGTAACTTTGGCAAGTTACCTTTCTACGAGGACATTTGTTCCTCACTAATATCACTGAGCTGATTTCCATGTTAATATTTGGTTGCATGAGCTTAGGGCAATTATACAGTTTTTCCATGATAATTGTAAATGCATGCAATTATTACCTCTTATGATGACTTTTATTCAAACATTTCATTACAAACACTGTGAATTTCACTCAACCATTGTGTTGACTCTTTTAGCATGTTTATCTCAGGTAATTAAGCAAACTATGGCACGGAGTGGCATAGGACTTGAGGACGTCCAAACTTGTTATCATTCAAACTTTATGTTTTCAATGTATTTTGGGACCTCTTTTGTAAAACTCTGATATATTATTGAATGATAACTAAATTTTCCAAAACGTCTCTTTTGATTTGTTTTCTATAATTATGACTGTTGATTCATGAAGTAATACCCCAAATTAGCTTCCCCTGCTATATGTCAAATAACGGGGTGTTACATCACCAACTTAGAGTTTGAGAGGAAGACATCCCAAAGACGGCATTTAGGACTCGCTATGGTCACTATGAGTTCTAAGTAATGCCATTTGGCTGGACTAACGCACCTGCAGTATTCATGGATTTGATTAATAGAGTGTGAAAACAGTACCTGGATAGACTCGTGATGGTACTCATCGATGATATTTTGATCTACTCCAAGAGCAGAAAAGAGCATGAAGGGCACCTTAAGTTAATTTTGAGGTTACTTAAGAAGGAGGAATTGTACGCCAAGTTTTCAAAGTGCGATTTTTGGCTTTCAAAGGTACAATTTCTCAGTCACGTGATTGATAGTGAAGGCATTCACGTTGATCCCGCTAAGATTGAGTCAATCAAGGATTAGGCATCACCCAAAACACCAACCGAGATTTGTTAGTTTTTAGGTTTGGCTGGTTACTACCGATGATTCATCGAAGGTTTCTCGAAGATCGCTAGGCCTATGACGAAGTTGACTTAAAATCGTGAAGTTTGATTGGGGAGAAAAGGCAAAAGCTATGTTTGAGCTGTTGAAACAAAAATTGTATAGTGCGCCGATTTTAGCTTTACCCGAGGGAAGTGAGAACTTTGTGGTATACTATGATGCTTCGCATAAAGGGTTGGGCGTGGTTTTGATGCAAAAGGAGAAAGTCATAGCTTACGCATCCCGCCAACTCAAGGTCCATAAGAAGAACTATACTACACACGACCTAGAACTTGGTGCAGTAGTGTTTGCCTTGAAGATGTGGAGACACTATTTGTATGGTACGAAGTGTGTCGTGTTCACTGATCATAAGAGTTTGCAACATATTCAGGATCAGAAAGAGTTGAACATGAGACAACGACGGTGGTTAGAGTTGTTGAATGATTACTATTGTGAGATCCGATACCACCCAGGAAAGGCGAACATAGTGGCTGTTGCACTGAGTCGAAAGGAAAGGATTAGGCCACATAGAGTTCTAGCTTTAGTTATGACTATTGGGTTAAACCCTCCTAAACAGATTCGGAGTGCTCAATCAGAAGCCAGAAAAGAAGAGAACTTTATAACCGAAGACCTGCATGGTATGATTAATAAGCTTGAACCTCGTGCTGACGGAACGTTATCTTTGAAAAACCGGAGTTGGATTCCATGTTTTGGTGACTTAAGGGCTTTAATTATGCACGAATCTCATAAGTCAAAGTATTCCATCCATTCTGGATCAAATAAGATGTACCAAGACCTGAAAAAGCTGTATTGGTGGCCCAACATGAAAGCATAAATTGCCACCTACGTTAGCAAATGTTTAACGTATGCCAAGGTTAAAGCGGAATATCAGAAGCCGTCTGGTTTTTTGTTTCAACCAGAAATTCTACAATGGAAATGGGAGAACATAACGATGGACTTTGTAACTAAGCTGCCAAAGATGGTAACCGGTCAAGACACGATTTGGGTAATCGTTGATCGTCTCACTAAGTTTGCACATTTTCTACCTATGAGAGAAGACGACTCGATGGAAAAATTGACAAGACAATATTTAAAGGAAGTAGTGTCGAGGCATGGAGTGCCAGTTTCAATCATTTCCGATCGTGATAGCAGTTTTACATGCCACTTTTGGCAATCGCTTTAGAAAGCTTTAGGTACTTAAATGGATATGAGTACAGCCTATCACTTGCAGACTGATGGTCAGAGTGAGAGGACCATTCAAACATTGGAATACATTTTGCCTGCCTGTGTACTCGACTTTGGAAAAGGTTGGGATAAACATTTACCGTTGGTGGAATTCTCGTATAACAACAGTTACCATACCAGTATTAAGGCTGCACCGTTTGAGGCATTGTATGGGCGTAAGTGTCGATCACCTATCTGCTAGGCTGAAGTTGTAGATAGTCAGATAACTGGCCCAGAGATCATCCACGAGACAACTGAGTAGATTGTTCAAATCAAGAGCCTTATCCAAGCTGCCCGTGATCGTCAAAAGAGCTATGCCGACGTAAGACAGAAACCTCTTAAGTTTCAAGTAGGGGATAAGGTCATGTTAAAAGTATCGCCATGGAAAGGGATGATACGTTTTGGCAAACTGGGAAAGCTGAACCCTCGTTTTAAGGTCATGTTAAAAGTATCGCTATAGTAGGAACCGTTGCCTATCGACTTGAACTTCCAGAATAGTTGAGCCGAGTTCATAGTACGTTTCACGTCTTGAATTTGAAAAATGCATGTCCGACGAAACTCTTGCTATACCGCTAGAGGAAATCCAAATCGACGACAAATTCTATTTCATTGAAGAACCTATCGAGATCATAGACCGTGAGCTCAAACATCAGAAGCAGAGTCGTATCCCGATTGTTAAGGTACGTTGGAACTCCAAGAGAGGTCCTGAGTTCACCTGGGAGCGTGAAGATCAAATGCAAAAGAAGTATCCTTATCTTTTCTCTAACTCTGCACCCGAGGCAGATGTTACGTCGTAAGCCTTGAGGACAATGCTCTTTTAACGGGAAAAGGATGTCACAACCCGTAAATTTCCGTCTAGTACTCTAACCGTTTTTTGTCCAATAATTTAAATTTTATAAGTTACGTGTAATTTATGCGTTTAACCGGGAAGTTATTCCGTATTAATCTGAGAAGCATTATCGGGAGTGAACCGGGTTACCAATTATCGTAGTATTTTGACAGTTGTCGCGTGTTTACATTTTGAGCAGATATTTCAAATTTCAGAATTTATTTTTGTAAGTAACGTCGTTTTTGAACTTTACGTATATCGTAAACGTAAACCTTAAAATCTCTACTCTTGTAAAAATATCTAGCCTAGGATTCAAAATTCAAATATCAACTAATCAAATTTTGGTCCTAACCCCCCCCTCCCTCTTGCGTCCACCAATCACCACACCATAAGGACTAGCACAACCAACATCTTTCCTTTATTCTTGCAAATGTGTCTCTAGTCCTTTTTGCTTACAAGATAAGCAAACCATTCATTTAAACATTCATTTTCATCAAAAATTTCACACACTTCTCCTCTCTTGCTTCTTGTTTGACGACCAACACACACACATATACAAATCCATTCCATTTTTATCATTTGATCAAAAACATTTGAAGACCTTGAAGTTATATTGATCGTGTTGAAATTTGGGTAGTCTTTATACAATGTTTGGGTTTTTAGTCTCTAATCATCCACTACTCATTCTTTTCATGTAACTCATCAAATCTTTATAAAACTTGTACTTTTATGATCATCTTTATGCATATATACTAGTTGTACAAACGGATTATTAAAGTTTACTTTTTTAAACTACGTAAACTTTAAAAGGTTGTATATTGGTTCGAAAATAAATAAAGTGAATATAAGGAAATCATAGTTTTGGGATCGTGGTTATTTTCGTGTAATGAAAATGATAACTTATGGCTTATTTAAATAAGCTTTTGGGATATTTGATCTTATTTGAGCTTATTGGGCTCATGTTTGGATCGGCCCAATAAGGGAAACCACAAGAAAATGTTGTTTGAGCTTATTTGGCTTGACTCATATTTTATTCGGCTTATTTCTTGCTTATTTTGAAAGGACAAAACATTTAGCTTATTTGGCTTAATAAATAAGCCCAAATAAGGCTTAATGGGCTTATAAGCCGCGTCTCGCACAAGAAGCCACGAACCACGAGCTTAGTCAACATGCTTTGGGTTCGGCTTATGTTGTTTTGTCTTATTAGGAGCTTATGATAGCTTATTGATGAACCAAGAACTTGTTTAATACCTTTTTGCATATCGGACTAATTATAAAGGATTTTGATACAATATTGATCGAACTTGTGAAATGTAAACTAAAAGTAAGTTTTGATTAAAGTCTACGACTTTGGAAAACGTGTAAACACGAACAGGTCATGCCGAAATTTTGTAAAAATTATATACTTAGGATAAATCGCGAAAATATATTTTTATTAAACTTTTCCGAAAAACATATTATTTATAAATGATAAATAATATATATATACTTAACTATATAAATAAATTAAAATACTTAATTACGTTTTCTACCTATGTATTTAATTTAAGAACCGACAGTTAAGCTTGCTCGTGTAAGGGAAGCACTAGCATGGGTGACCTGCTGGGAAATGGATAAATTAAGGATATAAAAACATTATTTTTAAAAGTGTTTTAAATCAATATTCGGGATTTTTAGGTAAAGAGCCGAACAATACGATATATATGTATAATACTTAAATATAAATATATAGTTTTATATATTTAATGTTACTATATACCAACAACCACGTTACGATCACTAACGTTTTATTACAAAGTATTTTAAGTAACCTTTGATGCATCCTCTGTAGTTTTCCTATCATTTCAATTCTAAGACGAAACCTATATTCTCTTAGGTTGCATTCCTGTACCGCCGTTCGTTTCTGGGTGATCATTTTTCTAGGCGCTTACTTTATCACTTCACCAACTCAAGGTGGGTTCGTAGCCCCACATTTTACTCGTTTTGAATAAAATTTTTTATAAGTTGGGGTGAGAAACATTGCTTGCTTTTAAAATTGGACACAAGTACTATACGTGAGAATTTTCCCCATTTACGTTTTGCCTAAGTAGCGTTTAGACCACTATTGTCCCGAGCAATCATGAACCGTTAATTACCAATAACCGACTGGCTGGTTAAGTAAGCGCAAGTGAATAAATAGATCAATTGGGACTAATTATCCCTATCCGGGTAAGAAGCACTTACTAGTTCGAGTTTGCCAAGAACAAACGGATATATGTCATGTCGAATCTAGTTAGGTGGTCTTTGGTCAGACACCTGTAAGGGCAAGCAAATTATATGGTAATGTACATGCTACTTTCCACTATTAGCCTCGGTGTCATGAGCTTAGTGCAACGTAAATGCCTCTTTATGTGAAGTTGTATATCCTATAACTGTCACATACATTTTTAGATCTTCTGGTACACACTGATAATATTTGAACTAAATCTATGGATTCACCAACTTTAT